>BHFT01082166.1:0-32243 GCA_004320025.1 Laticauda laticaudata | reverse complement strand
GGGAGGGAGGGGGGGAGGGAGGGAGGGAGAGAGAGATTAGGACTGTTTCTCTTACCTACATAAAGCCAACGGAAGAAAGCTTTGAAATTTTTCATGCTGCTGTCTATAACTCTGAGGGAAAAGGGAGAGAACAGAAATGATTCCCTTAAGTGGTATTCCTGAAGGGAAACTGAGGGGTTTTTTTTTGCGTCTGTCATTTATAAGTAGTCCTCAAGTTACAACGACAATGGAGCCCACATTTTCTGTTGTTAAGCAAGACACTTCTTCAGCGAGCTTTTGCCCCATTTCGTGACCTCTCTTGCCACGGTTTGTTAAGTGGATCATGGCAGCTGATCTGTTCGTGACCCAGTTTTTAAGGGAATCTGGCTTCCCCCATTGACTCTGCTCATTAGAAAGTCGTAAAAAAGGAGCATGTGACCCCAGGACTGTCATAAATGTGAATCAGTTGCCAAACATTTGAGTTATGATCACATGACTCTGCAAAAGCTGTGACTGTGGAAAATGATCATGTCCCATTTTTCCGGTGCCATTGTAGCTCCCCTCTGCTTTCTCCTCCTCTTTTTTTTCCTTTCCTCTCTTCCTTCCTTCCTCCCTTCCTCTTTCTTTTCGTCCTTCCTTCTATCCTCTTTATTTCTTTCCTTCTCTTCCTTCCTTCCCTCCTTCCTTCCTTTTTTTCTTCCTTCTTTCCATCCTCCCTCCCGTCCTTTCGTTCCTTCCTTTCCTCCCTCCCTTCCTCTTTCTTTTCTTTCTTCCTTCCATCCTCCCTCCCATCCTTTCATTTCCTTTCTTCCTTCCTTTCCTTCCTTCTTCCCTTCATCTTTCTTTTCATCCTTCCTTCCATCCTCCCTCCCATCCTCTTTATTTCCTTCCTTCCCTTCACTTTCCTCCTTCCCTTCCCTCCTTTTCTTCCTTCCATCCTCCCTCCCACCCTCTTTATTTCCTTCCTTACGTTTCCTTCTTTCCTCCCTTCCTTCCTCTTTCTTTTCTTCCTCCCTTCCATCTTCGCTCCCATCCTATTTCATTCCTTTGTTCCTTCCCTTCCTTTCTGCCTTCCATTCTCGCCCCGGAGCCTTGCCCTTGCCTTTGCCTTGCCTTTTTATTTGTTACCATTCCTTTCCTTTCCTTTCTCCCTCCCTCCCTCCCATCCTTCACTCACTCGCTCGCTCACTCACTCACTCACTCAACAAACTGTTGTTAAGTCAAGAACTGTGGATAATGTCAATTACTTACTGGAGAAGCTCATTTGCTTTCAGAATGAAGGAGCCAACTGCAGTCACAGCTTCTGTATAAAAAACAAGAATAGAAGGGATTGGAGGGCGGGTGAGCAGGGCCTCCCCATCGAAGTCAGGAGACTGAGGGCCGTACCTTCTATTCCCGAGGCGTCTAAGCCGAGAGATTCGTACTTCTGCTTCCACAGCGCCATCCCCTTCAGCTCGCTCAGGTGGTACAGCAAGGCCTCTGAACCGCTGTCCAAGCAACGAGGAGCCCGTTAAAAAGGCCGGAAGAAAGCCATCTCTCGGGGGGGCTGAAAGCCAGCTGAAACGGGCCCCACCACCACCAAAAAAGGCCAAGAACCAAACAAATTGTGGAGTTTTTTTTTTTTCAACTTTGTCTGCCAGACTGATAAAAACAAACCAAAATGGAAATTGGTTTATGGGGTCTTTTCTTTCTTTCTTTCTTTCTTTCTTTCTTTCTTTCTTTCTTTCTTTCTTTCTTTCTTTCTTTCCTTTTTTTTTCTTCTCATTTCCTTTCCCTTCCCCCTTCTCTTCTTCTTCCTCTCCTACCCTCTTCCAACTTTCCTTTCCCTTTTTTTCTCTCCCCTCTTCTCCTCTCCCTTCTGCTCTTCCCTCATTTCCTTCCTTCCTTCTTTCCCTCCCCCTCCTCTCTTCTCCACTGCTCTTTTCCTTCCTCCCTTCCATCTTCTACCTTTCCTTTCCCTCCCTCTCCCCTCATCTCCCTTTTTCCTCCCTCCCTCCCTCCTCCTTTCCTTTCCCTTATCCTCCTTTCCCCTCTGCTCTCTCCTGCTCTTTTCCTTCCTTCCATCCCTTCTTTCCTCCTTTTCTTCCCTCTCCTCTTCTACTTTCCTTTCCCTTTCCCTCTCTCCCCTCTGCTCTCCCCTCTTTTCCTTCCATCCCTCCTTTTCTTTCTTTTTTTCCTCCTTTCCTTTCTTTCCCTCTCCTCTTCTCTCCTCTCCTTTTTCCCTCCCTTCCTCCTTCCTGTTGGTTTCCCCTCTATTTTGATGGGAGTGTAATTTTTGAAAGAAATCATCACTCATCCAAATTCAACCTGATCGAGGAATCCCTCGTCCAGATGCAAAGTTCAAATCTTTTTTTCCTCCCTTTAACCGAAGAAAGTGAGATAGCCAGGGACATATTTTAAGTAATGTCAGGGTTTAGAGAAGAGTTTCCCACAGCTTTTAGGACCTGTGGACTACAACTCCCAGAATTCTCTGGAGAATTCTGGGAGTTGTAGTCCACAGGTCTTAAAAGCTGCCAACATTGGGGAAACCCTGGTTTAGAGTTATAATGGAGAGAAGAGCAATAATAATACTGAGAACTCTCCAAGTTAAGAAACTTCATCAACATATCTAAATCAGTGGTGGGATTCAAGCGGTGTTAACAACCAGTTTGGTGAGTGTGCACTTCGTTCGGTGTGTTTGAAAACAGCTCTAAAACTTACCTTACTTTCAGCTCCAGTGAGTAAAACAGCTGATAGGTGTGGCAATCCGCTCCTATCAGCTGGGCTTCAAACCAAGGAAATATAGGACAGACTAGTGCAGGGGCGGATGGGTGGGGCCAACTCATTGCCAGAACTCCCGGTTCGTCCAAACCGGCTCAATCCCACCCACCTCCTAATCTAAATCCATGCACCTGCTGAATTTTACCTCTGCAGATGACTTATCACAAGTTTCTGAATACTGGAGTAGGAAGATTCCATAGACTGGCCAAGTTTTTTTAAACCCTGCGGGGAGGAAAAAAAGTGCATTTTTTGGTTACGCTGGATGAACCAACCCAAACCACAAAAATTTCATGCCATACATGCCGGCCTACCTTTACCGTTAGCTGGTTCATTAGCAGGGCCTGAAGTTCAATACTTTTTGGAAGAGAAGAAGAAAGGAGAAAACAAACAACAAAAAAATCACAACTTCATTTTTCCCTGCTGGAAGGATCAAACGTGGACGGGGTGTTGTGGCCTGCCAGCGGCCAGCAGAGCTGGCGGCAAACTCGGACAGTTAGGAGGTTGGGGAAGAACATGGGCTAGTCCTGGAGTCTGGGGAAGGCTCTGACGAGGGCTCTGCGTCGGAGGCAGAGATAGGGGCAGAGCCATCTGACAGTTATCAGCTGCCTTCAGAGTTGGAGATCAGTGGGGAAGAAGAACAGCTAGAGCCTGTTCCCCGTGTGCACATGCGCAGAGCTGCCAGAAGGGAACAGTTAAGGAACAAGGGCTGACTTGGGAGTTAAGGCACAGGTGGATGGTGAATGGCCCCTCCCATAGGGAATAAAAGAGGAGTGAAAAGGGAATGGGGTTTGCAGGAGACAATTAGTTCCTTTGGGTGAAGATCTGTTCCTGCATTCTTGCCAAGTAATTGTTGCTATAGTGTGGTGTCTGAAAGATATCAGCCTGGCAACTCTCCAAGCCTGATAAAGGTCTGTAATTGTGAAATATCTTAAAAAACTGTTGGTTGGGACTTTGCTGGAGAGGAATTCCCAATAAACTAAATAAAAGGGGTTTATCGGGACAAGGAGTCAGCTGCATGGGGTTTGGAATACTTACCTTGCTTTGCCCCACAAAAGTAACTCCATAAATTCATCCTGCACAGATGTGGTTGTATTTTTCTCCTAAAAAAACCATAAAAATAAAACTGAAGATTGCAGAACGCAGACATTTCAAGCCTCCTCTTGAATCCACAAACACCAACAAGCTGTCAAACAACAAACATACACCCAGTGATGGGATTCAGCCGGTATGGACCGGTTCACGTGCACCGGTAGTTCCGGCGATGCTAGTCTGTCCTATACTTCCTTTGTTTGAGGCCCAGCTGATAAATGCACCACGCCTCAGCCGTTTTGCTCACCAGGGCTAAGGTAAAAGTTAAATTTTAGAAAGGTTTTCAAATGCACCATGTGCATTCACCAAACCGGTTGTTACGCCGGGTTGAATCCCACCTCTGCATGCACCCCTAATTTTGACCCGCAGTGACCTCGAGCCACGCCTGTTCAACTGGGACAGAACAAAATCATCGGCCACGTGTGAATTCATTGAAGAGCTGGTCTTCAACCAATGGTTCTATTGAAAAACGTATTGGTTCGGAGCCAGGCACTGCCAATGTCATAAATATGAGTCAGTTGCCACGCATTTCCATTTTGATCCTGCCACCATGGTTGTTAAGTGTGAAAAATTGGTCCCAAGTCATTCCCCCCCCCGCTCAGGGCCTTTGTAACTTTGAATGTGACCTGTTATAAATTGAGGACTACCATTTAAGAATTACAACAGCCCTGAAAAAAGTGACTTAGGACTGTTTTTCACACTTACGACCATGGTCCCGTGACCAAAATTCAAGATCCTTGGCAAGTGACTCATGTTTATGATGGTTGCAGTGAGGTCACGTGATTCCTTTTTCAATCTTCTTGACAAGCAAAACCCGTGGAAAAAAACATTCGCTGAACAACCATGTTACTTTTTTTAAAGAACGGCGATTCACTTAACGGCGGCGAGAAAAGTTGTAAAATGGGGCAAAATTTTACTTTTCCGATGATTCGCTCAGCAACAAAAACGTTGGAGGCTCCCTTGCGGTCCTTAAGTGGAAGATGGCTTATATTAAAAAAAAAGCATTAATCATTGGAGAGAATCGTTTTGGCAGTACCTGCACAAATTTGGTTAATCGTGAATCCATCTGCAGCAATATTTCTTCCCAAGCTTCACACATGCAGGTCAGCGAAAGCTTTATGTACTGTTTGCAAATAGAGGGGGGAGAAAAAAATCATCAAATATTAGGGGAAAAGGCATAAATTGTCCATTTCCTTATAATCACATTGTGTTTAAACTAATGTTCAGTTTTCAAACAAACCAAAACAAACAGCACACATCGCTATAACAAGATAAAAGAATTACAAATTACAGTACAATAATAACCCCCCATTAGGATAGGCCTTATTTCAAAATAATCATAATATCTCTTTTTTTCCTTTTCTTTTTGAGCTTAGATCTTAATGCCTTATTCAACGGAACCAAATGAGTTAGAAGTCAATGCCTTTTTTTTTCTCTTTTTCCCTTGCTTTCCCCCACTATTCACTTCCCTTTTTCCTTCCCCAATTTCCCTAATATTTGTTTTTGTATTCTCTTTGTATGTTATATTATAACCTAATAAAACTATGGTTTTAAAAAAAGAACCATGATCATAATAGCTCTCTAACGGAGAAAGAATATTAAGTGTCCACATTACATAGCTGACTTGGAAATAATGTATAGCTGATATAGTGACATTTAAGTGTGCTTAAGAAGAGATTGGACTGCCATTTGTCAAAAATGGTATATAGGGTCTCCCTCTTGGGCAGGGGGTTGGACTATATGACCTATAAGGTCCCTTCCAACTCTGATTATCTGATATCAGTTATCTGCTAACATTTCAACCCTGAACAATCAGCCTGTTCTGACCAAGGCTTCCTGAGTTACCAACAAACACATGTTAAATCCAAAATCCTTTTATTTTAGTTCAACAGCTGTGAATCATCATCATTCATACCCTGTAATGAGTCTCAACCAGTTATAAATAGTCCCATGCAAGTCTACCAAAGTTCTTCAGGAGAAGTCTGATAAGCACGCAACTTTATCTTTCTTGAAGTGTGGCCAACGACTAAAGTACCAATTAGTCTTTCAAAACCAAACGGAGCACAAATTCACCATGGAGCTTTCAAGTTTCAAACCCACCAGAACGAACAAAGTTGCTTCCTGCAAAGGCTCCTGTGTACTTCCTTTATATCTTATGGGAGGGGCAATCATCTCCAAGCCTTACTCCTGAGTCACCCCTTTTGTCTTAACTGTTCTTGCCTTCTGGCAGCTCTGTGCATGTGCACACTGGGAACAGGCTCCCCCTGTTCCTCTGCCTCGCTGATGTCAGATTCTGGAGGCTCTGGAGTCAGCACGTAACTCCCAGATGGCCCTGGTCCCATCTCTGCATTGGATGCCAGCACCCTTGTCCAAGTCCACCCCAGACTGGCCCATGTTCCTCCCCACTGTCCAACTCTGCTGCCATCTCCACAGGCTGCCGGCGGACCACAACACAGTCCTTGATTCATTTAGTGATGGATCGCTAAAGTTACAACGGCACTGAAAAAAGTGGCTTAGGACCGTTTTTCACACTTACAACCTGTGCCATATCCTCCTGATCACGTTATCAAAATTCAGACACTTGGCCACTGATTCATATTTACAACGGTCGCAGTGTCCCCTTTTGCAACCTTTAGACTAGCAAAGTCCATGGGAAAGCCCGATTCGCTAAACGACAAGGTTGCTAACTTATCAACTGCAGTGATTTGCTTAACAACGGTGGTGAGCAAGGTCATTAAACAGGGCCAAAGTCTCTGAACAACCAATGCATCACTTAACCACAGAAATTCTGAGCTCAATTGGGGTCGTAAATCAAGGACTACCTGGATTATGGTACAAAGGAACAATTTGTTCTTGAAAAGTTCATTAAAATGGCTACTAAAGTACAAGGGCATGGATTTTACACATCACCTCCTCCATAGAATATCACGCTGTTGGTGCATATGTGAAAAGCTGGAGATTTTATTAAGAGTACCTGCAGAAGAGTTGAAATATGTGTAAATTTTCGGGCCATTCGTGTCACTTCTGGTAAATAGGTGGAGAGAAGACTGGTATCCATCTAAATGAGAGAACCAATTTTGTAATCCAGACAATACCATATTACATGGACTCTACTAATTGCAGAATTGGGTACAACACAGAACAGAAAAAAAATTAAAGCTTCTTATTTTTATAAGGTAAAGGTTCCCCTCACGTATCCGTGCTACTTGTTTCTGGCCCAAGGGAGCGGTGCTCATCTCCATTTCAAAGCCGAAGAAGAGCCAGCGCTGTCCAAAGATGCCTCCGTGGTCATGTGGCCGGCATGACTAAACACCGAAAGGCGCATGGAACGCTGTTCCCTTCCCACCAAACTGGTCCCTGTTTTTCTACTTGCATTTTTTTTACATGCTTTCGAACTGCTAGGTTGGCAGAAGCTGGGACAAGGAATGGGAGTTCACTCCATTACGCAGCACTAAGGATTCGAACCATCGCCCTTTCTGATCAGCAAGCTCAGCATCTTAGCCCCTGAGTTTTTATGTGGGGACACAATTTGGGTTTTTAAAACGGGGGAATAATGGTTGAATGAATGTTCCTTTTCAAAATATGAAAGGAATATATTCCAAAGCTGGTGTGTGATCATCTTCTTTTCATGGTCCCATAATCCCTTGTGGAGTGGAGTCTGGGCAAGATAGAAGAGTAAGAAACTGAAACATGTGATAATAGTAATAACATATTATAACTGATTGATTTGGATTCGATAAGAGAATGAATATAACTTAGGTAAGGATGGAATATAGTTTTGAAAGATAATTACAATGTTAATGATAATATAACAATTGATCAATGTGATATAAAATATCGATCAGAATGGTTATAAATATAAACAAGCAAGAAATGCATGATATTATTATGTGCACAAAATATATGTACCCAACCAACACACTGTAGAACTGAAAGATGGTTTTATTTGTTGTTTTTGTTATAAAAATAAAAGACTTAAAAAGAAAAAAGAAAACGGGGGAATAATGGTTGAATGAATGTTCCTTCTCAAAATATGAAGGGAATATATTCCAAAGTTAGTGTGTGATCATTTCCTTTTAATTACCCTATAATCCCTTGTGGGGCAGAGTCTGGGCAACTGAATGGAGCTCGTAGAGTGTTTTTACTGGCGGGATGCCCTTCCTGTTGCCAGTGGGGAGTTTTGTTTGGCAGATAATATCCTCATTGTGCTCAGAAATATTTGCCTCTAACTAGGATCAAACTCACAACCTCCTGATGGTGAGGTGAGAGCTCCACCTCTAGGCCCCCGCACCACTTCAAAGTTAGCCTGTGATGCTCTTATCTAAATAAAGACCTGGAAAGTTCTCGACATCCCACAGAAGAAAACGGTGCATGGGAATAATCGAGTGGCCATGATCTTCTACTCACTTGGAAGTATGTTATTTCAGGATCGGTGTCTGGACCATTGTCCACTTCTGTCACAACCGAAAGTGATTTCAAGTCACTGGATAAGCACAATGCAAGGCAGGAGCCTGTCACCTGGAACGATTGGACGGCAAAAATCATAAATCACATTTTCTTTTAAGATTTAAAAAACAGTTCACACTGCAAGCTGTTGCGTTCTTTGCCTCTCTTAGCATCTGGCGATTACAAATCTGGGGTTGTTTATTCCCATCTTTACTGTTTATCCAGCACCCGAGAAGCTTCATCAGTTCTGAAGAACAATCCTTCTTTTCTGAAGAACTGAAGAAGCTGCTCGGATGAGAAGCAAAACGTTTTCAAGGAAGGAAGAAAAAAAAAAAACCACCCAAGAAAGAGCAGTTGCCTTTTGGAAAAGCACCTTTGGCACTCTGAAGGGAAGAACATCTTTTAACCGGACGAGAGGGACAGTGAAAGGAACTACGCACCCCTGTTATTGTCGCAATCTTGTACATTCCGTAAGCATAGATCTCAATGAACCCATCAATGCCTCCAAGAACCAGGGCATTAAGCCTAGACAGAAAAGGGTTTTTAAAAAAAATTGAGAGAGAGAGACACACACACACAAAGACAGACAGGGAGAGAGACAAAGAGACAGAGAGAGAGAGAGAGAGAGAGAGAGAGACAGGGAGAGAGAGGGGGGGAGAGAGAGAGAGAGGCAGACAGATGGAAACAGAGAGAGAAACAGAGAGAGACAGACAGACAGACAGGGAGAGAGAGAGGGGGGAGAGGGAGAGAGAGAGAGAGGCAGACAGATGGAAACAGAGAGAGAAACAGAGAGAGACACAGACAGGGAGAGAGAGAGAGAAAGAGAGAGGGAGAGAGAGAGAGAGGCAGACAGATGGAAACAGAGAGAGAAACAGAGAGAGAGACAGACAGGGAGAGAGGGGGGGAGAGAGAGAGAGAGAGGCAGACAGATGGAAACAGAGAGAAACAGAGAGACAGACAGACAGACAGGGAGAGAGAGAGAGAGAAAGAGAGAGGGAGAGAGAAAGAGAGAGGCAGATAGATGGAAACAGAGAGAAACAGAGAGACAGACAGACAAACAGACGGAGAGAGAGAGAAAGAGAGAGGGAGAGAGAGAAAGAGAGAGACAGGCAGATGGAGATAGAGAGAGGGACACAGAGAGCAAGACAGAGACTGACAGAAAGAGAGAGAGACAGACGGGGAGAGAGACAGAGAGAGCAAAAGACAAAGGGACAGAGAGAGAGAGAGAGAGAGAGAGAGAAACAGAGAGACGCAGAGACAGAGCGAGACAGAGACACACAGAGAGAAAGACAGAGACAGAAGTAATCATGGATGCAGTCATGTTAGAAAAAAATTATGCGTTAGCCATCGCTTGGTCATGTATACAGGTAGTTCTCAACTGATGTCCACAATTGAGCTAAAAATTTAGGTTGCTAAGTGACACATTTAATCAAATCAGATTAATCAAACAAATTGCTCCCTTTTCAGCACCCTTGCTTGGGAGTGCAAATGATAAAATTTTACTGCACCTCCAGAAGTCTTACTCAGCCTAGGTTTCTAGTCTGAACCCCAAAGGAGCAGACCCTACTGAAAGAGAATTCAAAGGAGGTTTTATTGGTTTCCTGAGGAAAACTTCCTGGGTTTCCTATTAGATACTCAGAACCAGAACCTAATTTTTCCCCTTTTGGGAAATAATAATTTAAAAAACATGGTTACCTGATGTCGCCCATGAGTTTCATAATTTCGTCAGATTTCTCTTCACTAAAATAGAATAATCAAGATCAGTTAAAAGCAGCTCTAAAAACCAGATAAGTTTTCTTTTTGGGTTTAATGGATAAAGACTTGGGGGAAGCGGGGGGAACTGGAACTTTGATGTTATATATACTGACAGCAGCAAGATTACTTTATGCACAAAAATGGAAGAAGGCTTTGATTCCCACAATGGACGAAGGGCTGCAAAAGTTGGTGTAGTTAGCAGAGAGGGCTAAACTGACTGTTTTGATTAAAGCACAAAAACACACAATTACTTCTGTTTCTACTTGGAAACAAATATTTTGGACTTAGTGCTCGAGGTGAGGGAAAAAAAATGAAACTTTGATCTTGGATCGGTTTGTTGTTGTGGTTTTACTGATTAGACAGCTTTGCTGTTATAGAAAAGAGTTTATCTTCTATATATAAAAAAGCGAAATGCCACTCATGCATCATCACAAAATCTCCAGAAACGTAAAGCCTACAAACTTGAAATTTGGCACGTTTATTCCTCTTGGCTTCTAGGGACTCACTAAGAAAGGATTTTTCCAAATGACTATCACAGCCTTAGTATTTCTTATATTATGATTATTAACATGCTCTGATGCTAAAGTGTTCTACTCCCCCTTCCCACCTGGAAATAAATCTCTTCCAAATGCAAAACACAAGCAAAGGAATTTCAGTTTCAGTTTCTCAGCACCAAGCAGCTTCAAAAGGTTGAGCTAACCCACACCCAGGCTCCTTGCTGTCTCCATTTTGCTCACACAGTTTCCGTTTCCGTTTCCAAACAGCCCTCAACTCTCCCACACACTGACAGGAAGCTAGCCACATGAATAATGATGGATGCTGGTAGGCAGAGACATAATTTTCCCCCCTTATTTTCTTCCTCCCCAAACGAAGCCCAACCATATAGTTTCGTAGCGACGCGCAGGTATGGAGCTAGTATTTCTATGTAAAAGTAAAAAATTGAGGTTTGATGCTATTATCTTATTGCACTGCACCAAAGGGAGTCAGAAATTTCTTTCTTTTTCCCTGCACTTTTCCCTTCCCTTCTCCCTCCCTTATTTTCCTACTGTTATATTTTGTATTTTATATTATAAACTAGTAAAAAAAAAAAGATTAGTTAAAACAAGAATATCTGACCAAACCCTCATTCTCCAAATTCTCAAAGAGTTAAACAAACAGAATAGGAATTTTACCTGAAGATCTTTGCTGTGGTGCTGTAGCTGCAATTTTAAAAAAGAAACAGAAACATATTCAGAGAATGGTGTTGATGATTAGCTAATTAAATGGATGGATGGATAAATAAAACATCTCCATGTTCCCTGCAGTTATTAAAACACAACATACAAGCAGCATTGTAATTTACAATAAGTCAGGTCATATTAATTCTATTCTTGCTCTGGACTAGGCCAAAACTACTTCTGGACAATTGCATTCCAAGATAATATGTAGATATCCAACAATGATCCTTCCACACTTGGCTAGAAATCATCAAACTGCCCCGAGAATGTTATGGTTCAAAAAGATCTCTGATGTCGTCACACCAGTGAAACCATCATGAATTTTAGCAAAACACAGTGACCAGTGGTGGGAATCAAATTTTTTTACTCCTGGTTCTGTGGGCATGGCTTGGTGGATGTGGCAGGGGAAGGTTACTACAAAATCCCCATTCCCTCCCCACCCCACTAACCTGCTTTCCACCTCCGTTCTCCTGTGCAAGGCAACCAAAGGAGAGCCAGCCAATCAGCTGGGACTCAACGGGAGACAGAGAATAGATGGCCAGTCAGAGGTGGCATTTGCCGGTTCTCCAAACTATTCAAACTTTCTGCTACCGGTTCTCCAGAACTGGTCAGAACCGGCTGAATACCCACCTCTGTCACAGTCCCTCAAAACTTGTTTGTAAGGTTGAAACACTATTTAATTTAACCAGGCTTATTCTGAGCGTCTCGGAGCAAACCCATTCTACTCAACAGGCTTACTTCTCAGTAATCTTGCCTAAGACATGGTGTAAAAAATAATCTAAAATCCTAAAACAGCCAACAATCAGGTCACAAATTCAGGCATATATTCAACGCCTTCAGTTCCAAAAATGGCTTCATTCAACTATCAAAGGTTTGTGAAGGCCGGGCTCCACACACACTTCCAACTCTGTTGTTCCTTCCTGACAACACAACTTACTTCTTTGGCAAGGCAGGCAACTTAGGAAGGAGAAGACTGGACTCGTCTTCAGCATTATAAAACGAAGTGAGAACACTGAAATGAAAGAATGATACTTGGATTTAATGCCTGGAAGATCCTGGTGAAAATAAAACTACATGTCAGAACCTACTTCCCAACACAATTGTCTTTTGGGGGATGTGAAAGTTACAAATCCTAGAAGAGGCCACTTTGAAGGCTGATTTCAAAAGAATTAGTAGAAACATCGGATCTAAATTATTATCCAAATTTCAACTGAATTGTTGTGATGACATCCCTGGCTTCCCCAGTTATCTCTCCAGATTTCAGCTCAGAGGAAAGGGAACCAGTTCCAGGCACATCTGGGAAGGGAGTTAGTCATTGGCTCCCAGAAGCCATCTTAGAGGGATTTGGCTCCAGAACAGCTGTAGCAGGACATCCCTAAGGCTTCAGGTGGTGAAAGCATGCAGCTGCATCCAGTCAGTGAAGAGGAGGAGGAAGTGCCTTCTGTTTTGATCCAAGAACATATAGGGCAGAGAAAAGGCTGGCACAGAGAAGGTCAGCCTGATTACACGCAAGGAGGCAGCTTCAGCCCTCTTAATGGGCTGCACCGGAAGCTGGTTATTGAGCACAGAAGACACATGGAGGCCATGCTGAGAATGACATGTTCATTTCCTAGCTGTGTGTTTTCTGGTCATTGTGATTCCTGCCTCACTTTGGATTGTCCCCCTGCCTTGACTTTGGATCGTGCCTTGTGAACTCTGGACTTTTCCTGCCTCGTGAACCCTCTTATGTTGTGGATTTAATTTTTCCTGGTGAGGGTTATCTTGTCTGGGAAACTTTCAAGTGCCTGGTGGACTCATTGGCCATTGCAATGTAGATTAGCATCAGTCTGCTCACTGAGTGGACTTAATTGGGTCGGTTCTGGGTTTTTGGTGAATTGAATTGTGTGCAGGGGTGGGCTTCAAAACTTTCAGCAACCAATTCTCTGCCCGGTTGCTGGGTGGGCGTGGCAGGTGCGGCCTAGTCAGCCTCCTGCACCAAGGGGGGAGGGAACTTTTTCCCTCCCCTGATTCCTGAGGCTTTTGTCGAGCCTCCAGGAGGGCAAAAACAGCCTCCCTGGGCTCCAGAGGCCCTATGGAGACCAAAAATGGGTGTGTAGGACTCCTGGGAGGGACGAGGCGGGGTGGGAGGTCAGGGGTGGGATTTGCCTGTCCGCTGAACTGCGCACAATTTTAGTTCGAGGATTGCCCAAATCCATCTCAGCCCGCCCCTGGTTGTGGGGGAACATGCATAAAACCATTAAACCAGAGTTATCTGTGTGTGTGTGAGAGAGAAAGGACTGATCTTGAATTCCGACATACCTGTTTTCCTCCGTAACTTCCATCCAGTACATGAACGTGAGAGGAACGCTGACCGAAAAAGAATGCAAGCTCTCTGGTTTTTCCACGTCACACAGAATAACTTTCTTCGTATCTGCAAGTCCAAAAGCCAGAACTGCAAAAGCAATGGGGAGTGGGGGAGGCAGGGGAATTAAAACATCCTTTAAGATCTGGGATCAATGAGGACTAGAAAACAGACGTACAGAGGAGAAAAGAAGAGAGGAAAGGAAGACTCATTTGGTAATAAGATGCGTGGAAGGTTTTTGACGATATCCCTTTGAAAGAGAAAGAGTTTGTGGTTGATGTTCTCATCATAAACTCAATGGATAAAGTTTCAATTGCTTATAACCAACTTTTAGTAAATGTCCCACACACCACATCCAATATACTAGGCTAACAGAAAGATGCCAACTCATAAAATATTTCTATGGTCTTTATAGTGTTCCCAACAGAAAGGGAGGGGGGAGCAGTATGGCAACTTGCAAACCAAAGCTGCATTCCATAAATAGTTTTCAAAGATAGAAACTAGGTGACTTAAGTTTCTGCCCTGCAAAATTCTAACTGGACAACATGATTGATGACTCTGGGCTATGGATGTGTCCCACTGGAGAATATGAATTACGATACACCCAGGGGGTGGAGGGAAACCAGGGTCAAGGGTGATAATGAATGATGTGTCTCAAAGTCAGCTACACCTTTTGAAGTTTTGGAAGTTTGGCTCACAACTCATGATTTGAATGGGAGTGACTCCCGGAACCCTGATGGTACCGGGGGGAAATCCAGCCATCTTGAAAGTATGAACCTTTAACATAAAGTGTTGTTTTGTCACACATTACTTTTGCCGTCTGGTCTCCAGGCGAGCGCGGATACTTCTTTGCCCGTGCTTTCATTTGGCGGCAAGCTCCAAACTCGCTGAAAATTTGCCAGGCGGTGAAGCAAAACCTAGAAAGAGATGGAGAGATTAAATCAAGTCGAGGAGTGGGCTTCAAATTTTTTTTAGCAAGGGGCTCTCTGCCCTAATGACTGGCTGGGTGGACATGGTTAGGTGGTCATGTGACTGGGTGGGTGTGGCCAATTCGATGTCATTTATTTGCCCTAATTACCTAAATAAAGTTATATACCAAAAAGTTGTTTTATTATTTAATGCATTTAATACTTAAATAAAAGACTGGGTGAAACCAGGCTTAATAGCAGTGACTGTAAAGGTCTTAGTGGAGTTTCTGGTGAGTTACATGATTTTCATTATTTGGGAATTAATCCCCTTGGAGGCGAGTGTCTATGTTATCCAATTTTTTTCAATGGCTCTCCCTTGCAAGAGCCAGTGGTTTTTTTTATCTAGCTTGCCACACTGTTACCAGTTGTAAAATGCTCTTGTCTGAACGCCCAGAAGTTCAATTAAGCCTATGAAAAGCTTTCCCTGGCTGCTTGTCTTTCTGAGGTTATTGGGAGCTTTCCAAGCCCTGCACAGTCTTAGCTAGGGTCTTTTCCAAGCCCCTGCCAGCCCCCAGCAGCCCGTCCCTGACCACGCCTATCTTTAGAAGAAAAGCAGTCTTCTAAAACTCCTGTTGCTCAAGGTGACTCCTATTTCTCATCACAGGGAGAGCTCTCCGGCGGAATCCAGAGCCTTCCCTGGTTTCTAAATCGTCTGAAAAGACAAGTAAATTAGAAATGAATTTGCACAAGCTCTTTCAACCAAGAACTTCTGGAACCAGGTAAGAAAAAATCATTCAGATCAGGGAAGGGGAATGATGACCCTTGTGTGACTTGTGGACTTCAACTCCCAGAATTCCTGAGCCAGCAGAGATGGCGAATGATGGCCCTTTTAAGACTTGTGGACTTCAACTTCCAGAATTTCATGCTGGCTCGGGAATTCGGGCAGTTGAAGTCCACACATCATCAAAGGGCCATCGTTCCCCACCCAGACCAACAGTTTCACAATTGCAAAGTCGACACTTTGAGAAGACTGACAGTTGATCCCAAGTTTTGTTGTTGTTTTTTGGAAACTACTTCAACTCCTTCAACTCCTGCACCCTGCTCTCCATTGACCCACTTACCTCTCCCACTTTGTTTGCCAGGGCAATCAGATCCCTTTTAGGAGACCAGGCCATAAAAATGACCTCTTGAGGAAGCTGCTTCTCTCCAACTTGCCTGAAAGCTGGCATGGTGGGGGCATCAGTTCCTGTAAACCAACATATATAAACCATGAATGAGGGTTAGCTCAGATGAATTGAACCTCAGCAACGGGAGGCACCCTCAATAGTGAGTGATTGAATGCCAAGATGCCAAATAAAGATGGAGTAAAATGTTTTTGAGAGTAACGTACAAATAACCAACTCACAAAATGCCTTAAGACACATTCATGTGCAGAAATGAGTAAATTGACACAAGCAATTAGAGAGCAAGAAGATAAATAATATTACAAAATTTGGGATTTTTTTAATCAATGGCTAGATAAGAAAATAGAGAAGTAAATGATGTTATAAAAAGGAATACAATAGGTAAGATGTAATGATATCATATAATTGAATATAATGAAATGAAGTGTATGTTCTCAGATTTGTTAAAACTTAGATTTGCTCGATAAGAACTATGTGAATTTATAGTTGAGTCTAATGATGATATAATAATAAAATGATATTATACAATATGTATAGTTGTCTTATGTAATATGAATATATGTTTGGAAGGGGAAGACTGTTGCTAGTATGATATCGCATGAAAGAAACGTACCAACCGACACACTATATTTTATGTTGATGTTTTATATTTGTGCTTGTTACTGTTTGCCTTTAAAAAATAAAAAATCTTTACAAAAACAAAAACGTAATGCCTTAAGGCAACTAACACAACAGCTGGGACAGAAGTTACCCCTTATCAACCTGATAGTAAATCTTGCATAATCCTGCCACTGTCATCTCCTTTATACTCTAGTAAGGAAGAGACAGCGTATACGTGTATCAAGGAAGGATGAGCATAAGATTGGTGAAATCATACTGCAGGCATCCATTCTGTTTAAGGCAATGTTCCCAGCTACTGATTTGAAAGCAATCCCCTTTTCACACACACATACAAGAGACATGCACAGTTTGAAACTGACTGGGCTACAAGTTAGGTCCATGTTTGTAGAGTAGCTTGCGCAGAGAAGGGGGGAAGAAGAGTGCCCGTTCCCCAGACGTGAATCCAATTGAGCACATCTGGGACATCATGTCTCGCTCCATCCACCAATGCCAGGTTGCACCACAGACTGTGCAGGAGTTGGGGGATGCTTTAGTCCAGGTGTGGGAGGAGATCCCTCAGGAGAGGGATAAACGTCGAAACGTCACTACAACTTTAAAAGCACAACTATAATGACGTGGGAAAATACCTGAATAAAGCTGAATATCATACATATAGAAACCCGCAAAAACTTAAGAAAACATTATATGTGGACTGCCAGCATTCAAAAGTGACCAGACCAGCAGCCAGAGAGCATAGGAACTGAGAAGTGGTCTGTGGTCACCACCTGCAGAACCCCTCCTTTATTGGGGATGTCTTGATAACTGCCGATGCTTTCTACCTGTTGTCTATTTCATTTGCACAACAGCATGTGCAATTGATTGTCAATCAGTGTTGCTGCCAAAGTGGACAGTTTGATTTCACAGAAGTGTGACTGACTTGGAGTTACATTGTGTTGTTTAAGTGTTCCCTTTATTTTTTTGAGCAGTATACATACATACATTACATACATACACATATGTGTACATATATATATATATGTATGTATGTATGTATGTATACACATATATATGCAGGTCTTGGCGTGTTCGGGTCTTTTCCTGAGTAAAATTGAGAGTATCTTGGCAGCGTTTCCATGAGGTGCCACTCGCCATCTTCAGGCTGGTGCTTTCAGCTTTGTGCTTGTGCGAGGAAAGCGTGATCGGAGCTGCCGTCTCTCTATAAATACTGGTGGAGATGTGTGATGTGCTGGCTCCATCGTAAGTGGGCTAGGTGGCTGTGCTGTTATTTCTTGATTGGTTGATGGAGTTGGTGTTTGCAGATTGGCTGGCTTTTTCATGAGAACATGTGTGGCTGAGGTATTGACACACTGATAGACACATAGCCAATACCTCAGCCACACATGTTCTTACAACATGTAAGAATTGTAATTGCTTACAAGATAATAGGTATAAGTGTATACATATTTATGAATGCATGAGATGGGTACATATAAGAAAAATAACAGAAACAATAGGACAGGGACAGTAGGCACGTTGGTGTGCTTATGCACACCCCTTACAGATCACTTAGGAAAGGGGTGAGGTCAATAGTAGACAGTCTAAGGTTAAAGTTTTGGGGGTTTGGGGAAGAAACCACAGAGTCAGGTAAAGTTTTCCAGACATTGACCACTTGGTTGCTGAAGTCGAATTTTCTGCAATCAAGTTTGGTGTGGTTAACCTTGAGTTTGTATTTATTGTGTGCTCTTGTATTGTTATGGTTGAAGCTGAAGTATTCGTTGACAGGTAAGTCATTGCAATGTATGATTTTATATACCATACTTAAATCAGACTGAAGACAGTGTAATTCAAGGTTTTCTAGGTCTAGAATTTCAAGTCTAGTGGCATGAGGTATTCTGCAACATATATATATATTTGAGATTCTGCCGAAACGTTGCTGTATGTATGTATATATATGTATGTATATATATGTGTGTGTATATATATATGTGTGTGTGTGTATATATATACATACACACACACACACACATATATATAGTATACATTTCTAGAGAGATAGACAGAGACATATATATATATACACACACACACATATATATACACACACATATATATACATACATATATATACATACATATACACATATATATGATGGAGATGGATGAATGAGTGAAATGTGTCCACCCAGGAGTCCCGCTCAAATTGGGAGTAATATTACCTGAAATGCAAGCGGTAAAATCTGGTGCACCGTTTGTCCCTCCAGCCTCCCTCCAGTCCGATCCAAGGAGAGCCGAAGCAAAAGCCTGAAAGAGGTAGAAAAGTGTGAGAATGGACACCACAAAGGCTTCACCTTCTCCGATCGTGCAGGATTATTCATTCTGCTCTGCTCAAACTCACATTTTTTTCTCTTTTCAAATCCAGAGGTAGCCGGGCATGAAGAGCTTATCTAGATTATTATAAATTCGGGATCGATTAACAAGGGGAACTCGTTTTATGGGGGACAATGGGAGGCATCCAAGGCCCACGATATGCCGGGGGGCACAGTGGGGCTGCCCAGAAAACCTCTGGGCCCAGCTCTGCCTCTCCGCCAGGCCTACGTCCCAGGGTTGTTGTTGTTGCTGTTGTTGTTGTGGCAGGCATAAAATGAGGGGGGCGATCCAGCACATGGCTACCTAGAAGAAGCGGGGTTCCAATTCCTCTGAATTGTCTTGGAAATGACTTCAGTGGTAGCTTTGTAAGGGGTGAATGGGGGGACGGGAGGAAGAGAAGGGGAAAGAAGAGACTTCAATGGTAGCGTTGTAAGGAATGAATGAAGGGGGAAGAGGAAGAAAAGAAAGAGGAGGAAGAAGGGACTTCAATGGTAGCTTTGTAAGGAATGAATGGAGGAGGAGGAGGAGGAGGAGGAAGAGAGGAAGAAGAGACTTCAATTTAGCTTTGTAAGAAATGAATGGAGGAGGAGGAGGAGGAAGAGAGGAAGAAGAGCCTCCAATTTAGCTTTGTAAGGAGTGAAAGCAGGAGGAGGAGGAGGAGGAGGAGGAGGAAGAGGCGACTTCAATGGTAGCTTTGTTCAGGAATGAATGGAGGAAGAGGAGGAGAAAGAGAAGAGAAAAAGGAAGGAGAGAAGGAGACAGAGGTGGAGGAGGAGGAAGAGGCGACTTCAACGGTAGATAAGGAGAAGGAAGAGGAGGAAGAGGAGAGGAGGAAGAGATGAAAGGAACGAGAGGAGGAGAGGAGGGGGAAGCGCCCCTCCCTTCAGAGGAGCCCACCTTCCCCCCCCCCGGCAGAAGGGGTGGGGGGGCTTGGGGGGGGCTTGCTGGGCCTGGGGAACAGCCCCAAACCCGGCGGGGCAAAGCGCCCCCCCCCCCTCCCCAGGACCCCCGAGCCCGGCGCGCACCTGGCCGGCCGCCTCGGCTCCGCCTCCGCCTCCTCCGGCTGCTGCTGCGCGGATGAGGTCGGCGGCGTCGGAGGCTCCGGAAGCGGCGTCGGCAAGGCCGGCCCTCCCGCCCGCCCGTCCTTCCTTCCTTCCTTCCCGCCGCGGCTCCTGCTCCGCCACCAGGAGGAGGCGGCGAAGGGAGAGCGGCGCCTGGAAGGCCCGAAGGCCCCGCAAGGGAGGAAGTTTCGGGGTGGGAGTCTCTTCTTCCTCCTTTTCTCCTCCTTCCTCTTCTTCTTCTCCTTCTCCCTCTCCTCCTTTTCCCTACCTTTTCCCATTCTTTTCCCCTCCTCTGCCCCCTCTCTTCTTCCTCCTCCTCTCCTTTTTCTCATTCTCTTCTATTTTCCCCTCTTCTTCTTTCTCCTTTTCCCTCTCCTCCTCCTCCCTCCCTCTCTTCCTCTCCCCCCTTCTTCTCCTTCTCTTCTTCTTCGCTTCCTCTCCTCCTTTTCCCTACCTTTTCCCATTCTTTTCTCCTCCTCTGCCCCGTAACTCTTCCTCCTCCTCTCCTTTCCCTCTTTTTCTCATTCTCTACTTTTCCCTCTCCTCTTCCTCTCTTCTTCTTTCTCCTTTTCCCTCTCTACTTCTCCTTCTTGTCCTTTCCTTCTCTTCCTTATCCTCTTTTCTCCTCTCCTTCTCCCTCTTCTTTTCTTCTCTCCTCCATCTCCTCTCCTTCTCTTCCTATTCTTTCCTTTTTCTTCCTCCTCCCTCGTTCTGCTCCAAGCCTCTACAGTTCCTGCCTGTCCCTGGAGCCCAGACCTGAGAAAAGCTGACCCACCAACCCAGGGACATCCTCTGACCCAGAACACAGAAAATGGAATCGTGGGGTTGGAAGGGACCCTGGAGGTCCTCTAGCCCAACCCCTTACTCTAATATGAGAGGCCATATGACATTCCAGATAAGCGGCTGTCCGTTCTCTTCTTCAAAACCTCCAGTGATGGAAACTCCCACACTTTGGGGAGACTTTCCTTGACTCTGCGGCTATTTCGGGAAGAGCCTCTTTTCCCAATCAAACTTAGGCCTTCGGATAAAATGGATCTGCCTGAAAAGATCCCAACAGATTCCTGATTTTGGAACCGGACCCTGGCATGGGACCTGGCTGACCCCTCTCCCACCTTCGGCCCACCAAGCAGGGAAACATCTGCCAAACATCCCCTTTCCTGCATAGTGCACAACTNTCCTGATTTTGGAACCGGACCCTGGCACGGGACCTGGCTGACCCCTCTCCCACCTTCGGCCCACCAAGCAGGGAAACATCTGCCAAGCATCCCCTTTCCTGCATAGTGCACAACTGGCCTTTTTGGGGGGTGGGGTGGGGGGGTGTCCAGTGCCATTTTCTATGTCCACAACCACCAGTAAAATCTAACCTAGTTAACAGCAGACCAAGATAAGCAGGTCACGGTAAGGGGTGGTGGTCAAGTCAGCTTGCAAAATACACATTTTTAACTGCAGAAGAACACAGCTTGTTTTTAGCAGGAGGAGTATCTAGGNACATTTTTAACTCTGCAGAAGAACACAGCTTGTTTTTAGCGGGAGGAGTATCTAGGACAGGTTACCACCAGGTGGCAGCAAATAGATGCTAAAAAACAGTGATCTACTTGTGCCATCTGGTGGAAGAATTGGCCATGACACGCAGCAGTCTTCACCACCTGCAACTGGGGGTGGAAATTGGGCTGATTTTTCCAATACGGGTGGTCCTTCAATTACGACCACAATGGAGCCCAAACATTTATGTTGCCAAGTGAGACCTTTCTTAAGTGGGTTTTGCCCCGTTTTAATGACCCACCCTGCCACAGTTGTTCAAGTGAATCGTTGCAATTGTTAAGTTAGGAATGGTTGTTAAATGAATCTGGTTTATCCACTGACTTTTGCTGGGTGCTACAATGGTTGTAAGTATGAAAAATGGTCATAAGTCACATTTTTTTAGATAGGTGGGTTGGTAGGTGGATGGATGGATGGTAGACAGAGATTGATTTGACATGACATTAAGAATTGTTTGGTAATAATAAAATCTTCATTTCTTCTTTTAGATAGAAAAAGCTAGATGATAGATATTGATTTGACATGACATTAAGAATTATTTGGTAACAATAAAAACTTCATTTGTTCTTTTTAGATAGAAAGAGATAGATGATAAATGGAATTATTTTCTGTGATATTGTAACTATGATCAGTCACTAAGTGAACTTTGGTAAGTTGAGGACTACCTATGTTTGCCCAAGGACGTATTTTGCTCTTTCTAAAAATATAAACCCTTTTCTGTTAATCCAGATAATTTTGTAATACTCAGATTAATAACGGGACAATAATAAAGGAATAAGCACTGAAATGTTTTTTTTTTCCTATGTCTTGAAAAAAGAACGTCGAAAACGGAAAAAGGTTACGTAATAGAGGTGTTGCAGGAAGAAGTTAAAGAAGAAAAAAAACCCTTTTTTGCTTTCTCTGCAAAAGAAGTTGAATAAACAATTGCGACATGGAAGGGTGAAAGAGATGAGGAAATAAATTAAATAAATTAACCCTGCAGTGAAATTACAAATCTTTGGAACTGTGTGTGCTTTCCCAACAGGCAAAAATATCCGCTGGAAACTCAATTGTCTGGTTTGCCCAAACCGTTAAGCCAAAGTGGGGTTAACCCAGATATAAGAGATTTATTTAATAAACCACGGCTGTACAATGAAGAGTCATGGATAGGAGGGAATATTTATAGCTCAGGGTTGAACTGTGGGGTCCTTGAGGCTCTCTGTGCTGGGTTGTTTCCTTGCAGACATTTCATGACCCAACTAAGTAACATCATCAGAGCTAGAAGGAAGTGGGCTTTAGTGCCGGTATTTAATGCAGCATGTAGCACTCATGATGTTATGTAATTTGGGTAATGAAACGTCTGCAAGAAAACCAGCAAGCGCAGAGAGCACCAAGGATCCCACAATTCTCCTCTTCCTCCTCCTCCTCCCTCCTGCCAACTCCCCTGCCTTCTAGCACTGATAATGTTACCTAGTTTGGTCGTGAAATTTCTGCAAAAAAGCAACCCGGCTCAGAGAGCACCAAAGACCCTACTGGTGAAAATAAAAATAGCCTCATCAAGGAACCACCAAGACCTCTCCCATCAATGCTGACAGGGCACTCACTGTTTACAGAGAGCAAACCCCACACTCCCTTCCAGCATTGATGATGTTCCCTAGTTGGGTCATGAAATGTCTACAAAAAAACCAACCAAGTTCAGAGAGCATCAAGGACCCCATAGTTCTCCTCTTTGCAAATCCCACCTCCTTCAGGCACTTACGACGTTACTAAGTTTGGATCATGAAACGTCTACAAGAAAACCACCAAACTTGGACAAGCACCAAGGACCCAACAAGGAAGAGCTCAAAAGAGCCGGTCTCTTTTTTGCCAGATCAGCAGGCCAACAAATTCCCACCATTAAACTTACCGGTAAACTCTGCAGGTCCTTTGCCGATTTGGACACGTGGTGCGTTTGTGATCGGCTTCACCGCAAACGAAGCATCCAGCCTGAGCTCCTTCGCAAGGGTGAGTGGGGAGAGCGCAGCGATTGCAGATGCTACAGTGGAGCCAGGCTGCCAAAAGAAAGGAAGGATTTCGTCCTCAATGAAAAGCAGCAATCTCTTCTGACCCAAGCCTTGTTCAAATGAAACAAGCACAAACTGTGTATAAAAGCAAACCTTTTTTAATGTGGTGCTGGGAATTCTGTGCATTCCCAGCCAAGAGTCATTTAAACCTAATTGTCCGATATCAAAAACCAGCCCTTTCAAGGTTGGGAAAGGCTGCCAAGAACAGAAAAATAATTACTGATTAAATATCCACCAACAGAGGTTTCAAAAACAAACCGGAGAAAGCAGGTCTTCAACAAAGACTCTTGAGTCTAAAGAACTTCTTTGCTTCCTGCAAAGAGCACATCCCCGAGGGCTGGCTTTTATCCCTTATGGGAGGGGCCATCACCTTACAGCCTTACTCCCGAGTTACCCTTGCTGCTTCAGCTGCTCTTTCCTTCAAGCAGCCTGCGCGGACGCACACTGGGCACAGGCTCCTCGGGAACCTCCTCATTGCTCGACGGTCGGGGGTGTTAGAGGTTTCCGTCGTGAGGTGAGGGACTACCAGGACCGGGGTAGGGACGTAGTGTGCGAGACCCCTCATCTGAGTCCTCGTTCTCCGAGACCTCAGCTATCCACACCTGCTGCCAGTGAACCACAACACAATAAAACATTTGGATCGTTGGGGCTTCTATTAAACCAGCATGCAAATTGTTTCAGAATGTTGTGGTCTGTCAGTGGCCTGCAGAGCTGGCAGCAGAGTCAGACAGTGGGGAGGAACAGGGGGCGGTCCTGGACTCTGGGGAGGGCTCAGATGACAGATCTGCATCCGCCACAGAGATGGGGCCAGAGAGAGTTACGTGCCGACTTCGGAGAATCTGACATCAGCAAGGCAGAGGAACAAGAGGAGCCTGTTCCCAGTGCGTGCTTGCACAGAGCTGCCAGAAGGCAAGAACACTTCAGACAAAGGGGCAATTCGGTAGTAAAGCTTGGAGATGATTGGCCCCTCCCATAAGACATAAAGGAGGAGCAAAGGGACATGAGCCTTTGTAGGAAGCAATTTTTATTCTTTCTGGTTGGTTTAGACTGTGAAGCCCCCTGTTGACTTTGTGGTCTGTTTGGCCTTGTACAGCTAATTTAGTCGTTGGCAGCATTTCAAGGGAGATAAAGGTGGGTGCTTATCAGCCTTACCCTAAAGGACTGTGGCAGATTTCTGTTAGACTATTCACAAACTCTTTGGGACTCTTTACCGGCTGTGAATGCATATAATTCACAGCCATTGAAATAATTTAAAAAAGGGTTTTGGGAACAGTGTGCGATTGTTATTGTCTCAGGAAGCCTTGGTCGGAACACAGTAAATCCCCAGACCCAAATATGAGAAAATTCCTGTTGCTGTTTCCAGACCCTTTGGAAACTATAATTAACCAAGATCAAAAGGTCAAATTTCCTAAGAAGATCTCAGTTAAGGGTGTCTGTTTTGTGACTGGGCCAGAGGCTGAGTCATCTTGCCACAAAGCAAAACATTAACACTTTTTTTAATGGCCGTTTCATCTTGAATTCTCCTGATCCCGATAAAGATGGTATTTTTAAGAAAAAGAACACACACAACTTACAGGGTTTTACACATTTTTTGCAGAGATTACAATGTGTCCAACGTCTGCCATCCTATTGCAAAGAAGAAAAACATGTTAACTTTGATGTAGATGAAAGAACGAAAGTATCATTTACCATCAAATTATTACAAGTAGCTCTCAACTTACAAACACAACTACGCCCAAATTTTCTGTTGAGAAGAAACAACTAGACACAAGGAGTTTTTCCCGGAATGCCATCAGTCTGCTAAACAAATAATTCTCTCAACACTGCCTAACTATTTAACAACTGTATTGCTATTATTCTTCTCATCCTTCCGATTACCTGTCTCTTCCAACTTATAACTATTACCGTGTTGCTTGTATCTTTATGATTAATATTGTTTCATTTAGTTTCCAAGTACAATTGCTTATTTAGTATCCTATGACTATCACTAAATGTTGTATCTTATGATTCTTGATGAACATATTTTTTAATGTACGCTGAGAGCTTCTGCACTGAAGACAAATTCCTTGTGTATCCAACCATACTTGGCCAATAAAAAAAACTCTATTTTATTCTTATTGTACCCTATGGCTATCATTAAGTGTTGTATCTGATGATTCTTGACTCTTGATGAATGTATCTTTTCTTTTATGGACACTGAGAGAATTTGCACCAAGACAAATTCCTTGTGTGTCCAACCACACTTGGCCAATAAAGAATTTATTCTATTCTATTCTATTCCATTCCATTCTATTCCATGCCATTTTTCACACAGCTATCTCTTCCTAACTCCAAGCTGTAATTTTGCCACAAAGTTCTCCTTGCTCTTTTCTAGCAAAGTGAAAACAAATAAATCCATCCATCTGAAGACAACATGTTGTAGCCATGGTGTAGGGATTTCAGCATCCTGATGTCTGAATTCTGCCTCGTCCCCAACCCATTGAAAGGCAGGAGAACTAACTTGAGGAGTAACCAACCATCGCAAGAGATCGTCGCCAGGCCAGACTTACTTTTGAAGTACAGGAATGGCAGGTGTCACAGTGCCGGTTCTCGTTGCTGACATATCGCTGACAGAGAGGGCAAAACCTGATGGAGACAAACCAGTGAGAAGGTTTTGAGAAAGGATGTGGCTTATCCTGACTAAGTATCATGCCCCTGTCAGAGTCTGAATCCCAGGAGGAAGACAAAACAGCTGACAGGGAGTGGGAGTGTGGCTCAGTTGGCTGTGGAGGAAACTGGGGAAGGGCAAAGTCCAGCTGGGCAGAGTAGGGAAAGGTAGAACAAGGGAGAGGGAGTTCAGAGGAAGACCCAGGCCCAGCCCCTCTTCATCCTAGGGCATGCAGGGAGGAACGGAGAAGGGAGCAACATGAGTTGCATGGCTTATGGGGGAGTAAAGGGCTCTGATTCCCTTCATTAGCCACACCTGGGAATGAGAGTTTAAAAGAGATGCAAGCTGAGAGCAGCGTCTGCTGGGAACAAACATGAGTTTATCTTGTGTTGACTTTGCTTATCTGGTGTCTTTGGTTCCTGGTGTCTTCCCAACTGGTTGGATTTACTGCCGTGCTACTTCACTTCTGGAACTCCTTATCGTGCCCTGCTGGATTTATTGCCTTATCTTGCTTTGTTGGATTTATAGTTTTTATAGTTTTCTGTTTACAATGTTTTGGACTGGAATATCTGAAGTCAAAGGGTATTGCAGGTTCCAGGGAGAGTTTTTCTCCAAGCCAGAAGGTAACCGGAACCACGTTGGAGCTAATAAAGGGACCTCTTACATTATCTGGCTGGGTTGTCTTTGTGCCACGCCCCGTGTCATTACAAAGAGGCTTGGTAAGTCAGGGCTCCCCAATCCTTGGTCTGTGGAACCACACCCGGTCATGGCATGCCAGAAACTGGGCTGCGCAAACCAGCAAAGTAACATCTGTGGGATGTAGGCAACACAGGAAACCATATCCCTTCCAGTCCACAGAAAAACCTCTTTCCACGGAACCAATCTCTGATGCCCAAAAGGTTGGGGGCCACTGTGGTAAGCTACATCAGTGGGTTTTTTAGATAATTTAAAAATAATTTGTTCTATTGAGCAAAGGGTTTACCTGTATCCTTCTGTTGCAGGAAGAACTATTGAACGTGGGGATAGGTTAGTAAAAATACGAACTGGGGATTGTTTGCGGCCTCTTTTCCCGTGCTTATATAGCACGTGGTTGTCATAATCAACCTAAAAAAAATAAAAATAAAAGCAGGAGTCATTAACAAAAGGGAAGCTGATAAACCTTCCAGGGTAGTAGAAGGAAGCCACGAAGCAGGCACCTCGTCCCGATAAAACCCCTTTTATTTCGGTTAAAGGGAATTCCTCTCCAGCAAAGTCCCGGCCAACAGTCTTTCAAGAGATTTCACAACTACAGANCCAACAGTCTTTCAAGAGATTTCACAACTACAGACCTTGATCAGGCTTGGAGAGCTGCGAGGCCAATATCTTTCAAATGCCACGCTATAGGAGCAATTACTTGGCAAGAAGTCAGGAACAGATCTTCACTCTAATAAATTGAACTGTCTCCTGAAAACACCACTTCCCTTTTGCTTCTCTTTTATTCCCTATGGGAGGGACCATTCTCCTGAGCCTTTACTCCTGAGTTGACCCTTGTTCCTTAGCTGTTCTCTTCTTCAAGCAGTTCTGCACATGCGCACACTGGGAACAGGCTCCAGCTATTCTTCTTCCCCACTGATCTCCGATTCTGATCTCCGATTCTAACTGTTGGATGGCCCTGGCCCCATCTCTGCCTCTGACGCAGAACACTCGTCGGAGCCTTCCCCAGACTCCAGGACTAGCCCGTGTTCCTCCCCAACCTCCTCTCTGTCCGAGTCTGCTGCCAGCACCATTGGCCGTTGGTGGGCCACAACAGCCATGTTAGGATTCCGAAGGATAATGTTGGGAAGACATAGTCCCAATGGCCTGTCGGGAGCTTATGGGGAACCAGGGTTGACTGCATGACCAGCTGGCATAATTGCTTCATAGTTAGCTTTGGGAATAGGTAAATGTACTTTAAAACAGAGCCACCACTCTCTTGGCTCCTATACTGGGGATGATTTTATAGGGATTATGATCCATTTTCTTATTGGGTAAGTGCAAGATTTTATCAGAAATGTTCTAAAGTAACCACATCTTTTCCTTGCATCAGTCCAAATCTTCCTTGGAGACAAAAAAATTATTATATATATATATATATATTTTAGGAAAAGAAAAGGATGGATTCAATTGATGGTTCAGCACAAACATAAACAAAACAGTTCATAATCAAAAGCAGAGAGATTCCAGAAGTCATAATGGAATTGGCACAAAAAGTTTACAGATTTTGATCGAGGGCTCTTTGACCTTACCTGATAATCCAACATTGTGAAACTTGGAAAAAATTCAAGAATGCGTGGCTCAAAAAAATAGGGAAATATCCAAAGGATGGGTAACTCTTTGCTAGTAATAGATCCTAGTGAGGCAAAGAAGGAGGTAAGAGATATACGTACTATTCAAAATATTTTTTTAAAAATAGATGTAAAAATAGATACAAAAACAGATATAAAATAGGTATAAAATGATATAAAATAGATATAAATAAATTTATGTAAATACAAATAAAATTCTGCAAGGAACAACACAGCAAAAATGCTCATTATCTTTGCAAACTATTTAGGGATAAAATGATCTATTTTGCAGAAGAAACTTTGCAGCCCGCTCTGAATTGTGGCATGCTAGTTGAAAAACTCTTAATGAGTTCTCAACAGAAGACAGCCATTGCAGCTGTGGTCCTTTCTTACATCATGTCAAAATCCTACTTGTCACCTAGACTAGGTTAAAGTAGAGTAGTCTCAAGAGATGGGATGGGATGGGGTGGGAAAGGAAAGGAAAGGAAAAGAAGAAGAAAAGGAAGGAAAGGAAGGAAGGGAAAGAAGAAAAGGAGGGAAGGGAAGAAAGGGGGGAAGGGAAGGAAACAAAAGGAAAGGAAAGGAAGAAGAAAAGTAGGGAAGGAAAGAGAAAAGAAAAGTAGGGAAGGGAAGGAAAGGATGGGAAGGGAAGGGAAAGAAGAAAAGGAGGGAAGGAAAGGAAAGGAAAGAAAAGGGAGAAGGAAAGGAGAGAAGGGAAGGAAGAAGGAAAGGAAGGAAGGGAAAGGAAGAAAAGGGAGAAGGGAAGGAGGAAGGAAAGGAAACAAAAGGAAAGGAAGAAGAAAAGGAGGGGAGGGAAGGAAAGGAAAGGGAGAAGAAAAGGAGAGAAGGGAAGGAAGGAATAGAGAAAAAAATGGAATGGAACAGAACAGAACTACTTTTATTGGCCAAGTGTGATAGGACACACAAGGAATTTGTCTCCGGTGCAGGAAAACAAATGACCTTTGTCTGGTTGTTTTGGCCTGCAATGCCCTAGCCTAGAGCAGCATCCTGAAGGGAGAAGCTGAAACAGGTTATGGTCCAGGATGGGAGGGCTCTGTAGCTATTTTCTCAGCCCTCTTTCCTGCTTCGTTTCCGTGCCTCAGTTACCTGCACCTCCTCCTGAGCTCCACATGGCCATCAGTTTTTGGAAACTAGAAGCCAACGCCTCCACCAGGCCTCCAAAGGGGGGGTCAGCCACCAGGACCGCAGGACCGCCTTGGTCTT
The DNA here is from genome assembly GCA_004320025.1 of Laticauda laticaudata. Lineage (NCBI taxonomy): Eukaryota > Metazoa > Chordata > Lepidosauria > Squamata > Elapidae > Laticauda > Laticauda laticaudata. Next base: position 2,781 of record BHFT01082166.1, on the reverse strand, counting down.
CCTGCAGGAATTCCTCACAAACACGGGACGCCGCCTGCAAGAGAGCCAGAGAAGGCTCAATTTCTGGAGATCTGGCTTTTTGAGAGTCTCACTCTTTTAAAGGGGTCTTTTAACTATCTTATATGCAGAACTAGCTCCATACCCATGCTTTGCGATGAAACTATGTGGTGGGGCTTAGTTTTGGGGGAGGAAAATAAAGAAGAAAAAAATTCTGCCTCTGCCTACGAGCATCCATCGGTATTCATCTGGCTAGCGTCCTGTCAGTGTGTGAGAGAGTTGAGGGCTGTTGGAAACTGAAAGAGTATTTGCTATGTGAGCAAGGAAGAGACAGCAAGGAGCCTGGGCGTGGCTTAGCTCAACTGTTCTGTAAAAGCTGCTTGGTGCTCTGAAACTGAAACTCTTCTCCTCTGCTTGTGTTTTGCATTTGGAACAGATTTCTTTTCAGGTGGGGAGGGGGAGGAGAACTCCTTAGCATCAGAGCCTGTTAATAATAATAACAATATAAGATATACTAAATGCTGTGATGGTCATTTCGAACAATCCTTTCTTAGTGAGCCCCTAGAAGCCAAGAAGAACATGCAGGTGAAACTCAAAAAGTTAGAATATCGTGCAAAAGTTCATTTATTTCAGTAATGCAACTTAAAAGATGAACCTAATATATGAGATAGATTCATTACATGCAAAGCAAAGCAAGATAGTTCAAGCTGTGATGTGTCATAATTGTGATGATTATGGCTTACAGCTCATGAAAACCCCAAATCCACAACCTCAGAAAATAAGAAATATTGTGAAAAGGTTCATTATTCTAGGCTCAAAGTGTCCCACTCTAATCAGCTCACAAAGCCATAACACTGCCAAGGGTTCCTGAGCCTTTAAATGGTCTCTCGGTCTGGTTCAATAGGAAGCACAATCATGGGATAGACTTCTGGGCTGACAGTTGTGCAGAAAACCATCACTGACACTCTCCATAATACCCAAAAGGTAATTGCAAAAAAAAAATTGGAGATGTTCCCAAAGTGCTGTATCAAAGCACATTAACAGAAAGTTATGTGGAAGGGAAAAGGGTGAAGAAAAAGGTGCACAAGCAGGCAGGGATGACCTCAGCCTGGAGGAGATTGTCCAGGAAAAGGCCATTCAAAAGTGTTGGGGACTTTCACAAGGAGTGAACCGAGGCTGGAGTCAGTGCAGTCAAGAGCCACCACACACAGACGGAATCCTGGACATGGGCTTCAAATGTCCGTAATTCCTCTTGTCAAGCCCTCCTGAACAACGAACCAATGTCAGAAGCATCTTACACGGGCTAAAGAAAACAGAACCGGTCTGTTGCTCAGTGATCCAAAAGTCCTACTTTTCTTGATGAGAGCAACTTTTGCATCTCATTTTGGAAACAAGAACCAGAGTCTGGAGGAAGAATGGAGAGGCACACACTGCAAGATCGCTTGAAGTCCGTGTGAAGTTTCCAGTCTGTGTTGAATTTGGGGAGCCATTGTCATACGGGCTGGTGTTGGTCCACCTGGGCTTCATCTAAGTCCCAGGGTCAACGCAGCCGTCTAAACAGGAGATTTTGGAGCGGACTTCATGCCTTTTGGCGTAGATGAGCTTTTATGGGATGTGACTTATTTTCCAGCAGGACTTGGCACCTGCCCACACTGCCAAAAGGCACCAAAACCTGGTTCAATGACCGTGGGATTCCTGTTGCTTGATTGGCCCAGCAAACTCGCCTGACTTGAACCCCATACAGAATCTATGGGGGCATTGCCAAGGGAAAGATGATCTGAACCGAACAGTGAGAAGAGCTGAAGGCCGCTATTGAAGCATCCTGTCACTTCAGCAGTGGCCACAGGCTGAATAGCTTCCCATGCCAGGCTGCGCACTGAGGCGGTAATTGCTGCAAAAGGGGCCGCAAACCAAGTATGAGTCCATATCCCATGCTTATAACTTTTTCAGAGGTCCGATATTGGTCTTTGTACAATCCTTGTTTTATTATTGCATGTAATATTCTTAATTTTCTTGAGATTGTGGATTTGGGGTTTTCATGAGCTGTAAGCGAATAATCATCTCAATTAAGACAAATCACCCGTTTGAACTTCTTGGCTTTGCATTTGTAATGAGTCTATCTCCATATATAAGGTTCACTTTTAGTTGCATTACTGAAATAGATGAACTTTTGAGCGAATATTCTATTTTGTTTGAGTATTCACCGTGTAGCCATTGTAAGCTATTATAGGTATACTCTATATGGTTCTGGATGAGTTGTGTCATCGATCCGCTGTGAGGGGTATTTTGCTTTCTATATATGGAGCTTGGAAGATACTTTTGAGGTCATCTAGTTCCAGTCTCCCTGGTGCCCATACAGGAGATCTCGCATCCTATTCAGAAATGTTGGTTGGTCCTAATTCTTTAAAACCTCCAGCTGACAGCACCCACATCTTCTGAGGTAATTAGTTCCACTGATAATTGTTCTAATTGTTAGGAAAAAAATTTCTCCTTAGTTCGCAGTTGCTTCTCTCCTTGGTGAGTTTCCCATCGTTATTGTTTCTTGTCCTTGCCTTCAAGGTCTCTTCAAAAATAATTTGACCTCACCTCTTCTTTGGGTGGTAGCTTCCTCAAATACTGAAGACTTTCTGCCTGTCCAACTACAATACAGTCATTCTTTTCTCTAGACTGGCCATAGCCCAGATTTCCGCATCGTTTTCTTCTCCGCGACTCGTCTTTACTCTCAGGCCTTTATTGTGGCTTAGCTGCTCTTCTCTGCAACTTTTGCCAACGTCTCAAAACATT
>BHFT01082163.1:0-29488 GCA_004320025.1 Laticauda laticaudata | reverse complement strand
CACCCCCAGCCAATCGGAACACAGCCAACCCCCCTACCAATCAGAACACAGCCAAACCCCCAACCAATGAGAACACACCCTCAGCCAATCAGAACACAGCCAAGTCCCCACCTAATCAATTCACACCCCCACTAGCAGTTAAAAAGAAGAAGCAGCTGCAAGCTCACATTACTCTGAGAAGCACAGAGCCAAATATATACACACACACATATGCACTTATGTTTCACTGTCCCGGGGTCATGTGATCCCCATTTGTAACCTTGCCAGCTGGCTTCCTGCAAGCAAAGTCAGAAAGGAAACCAGATTCCCTTAACAGCTGCATGATTCACTTAACAAACTACCGTGATTTGCTTAACAACCTATAGACAAAAAAAAAAGATTACAAAATGGGGCAAAACTCACTTAACAATATTATCTTGCTTAGCAACAGAAATGTTGGGCTCAATTGTGGTCATAAGTTGAGGACTTATTAGGAAATAACAGTAAGGAAACACTTTACTATTTATTGGATTTGTAAAGCTGCCAGACTCAAATGCTGGCCAGCATACAAGTGAAATAACACACAAAACAAAAAAAATTAAAAATCCCAATATGTAAAACGTACAGTAAGTGTGAATTAAACAAGCAAAAGGGGGCTCCCCATACCCCTGGAAACTAAGCCAGATCTTAATAACTTACCTAAGGACAGCCAAAGTTTTCATATTTCTTAACTCAATATTGTTAATATTGGAATGTATAACAAACTATTTCAAAGAAGAAAGCGTGAATTTCTACCTGAAAGCAAACTACTAAATACTTTTGCTCAGGTGGCAAATGTGCAGACAGTTAGCTTATTTCACTTCCAACAAAGTCAAGGAAAATTTACAGCACATGCACTCACTCAGAATAATACATCCCTGCTCAGTTACATAGGTTTACTTAAAGATCGGGGTGCCAAACTCAAGATGGTGTAGTTAAATCTGGCCTGCAGGGCCAGCCTGGAAATAGCAAAAGACTGGGCTGAGCTGCATCTGCTGGCCAAAATGGGGAATGAGCAGGGGTGGGATTCAAATTTTTTAACAACCGGTTCTGTGGGCGTGGCTGAGTTGGTGGGCATGGCTTGGTGGTCATGTTGTTGGCTGGGTGTGGCCAACTCAATATCACTCACATCGAGGCACGCATCTCCTCATGACTATGGGGATGCTGCAACAATCATAAGTATGAAAAATGGTCATAAGTCACTTTTTTCAATGCCATTGTAACTTTGAATAGTCACCCCACACAAGCAAAGTATCAGCAAAGGAGGGGAAAAAAACTTCAGAGAAGTTCCTGAGACAGGAAGTCTAGTCCCGCCAAGAATGTAATAAAGGTTAATGGAGAGGCAGTTTCTGTAAGCAACACCAGAATGTTTCCTTCCTGCCTTCCTTACAGGATTAGGCCAATAATTTCTTCTAACAACCGGTTCTCTGAACTGCTTAGAATGTTAACAACTGGTTCTAGCGAATAGGTGCGAACTGGTAGAATCCCACCCCTGCATGAGGGGGTATGTGAGGTACCCCTGTACCCCGTTTTGACCAGCAGGGTGCTGTAGATGGTCATCTCGGCCAAAATTGGGGTGGGGGGGCTCGCGCGCCCCCGCATATCCTGTTTTGGCCAACATGGTGCTGCAGGAGGGGTCCATTCTGTCTCTTCCCTTGGCCAGCCCATGGAGGGGGATTACAATGCTGATCCTGCCCTCAAAGAAATCCAGTTTGACACCCCTGTTATAGATGGGTCGATACTACAAGTGTAAGCATTTATTGTGAGTAAAACTAGCTATGGTTTTCCTCACAGGATGAAAATTCATATTCTTCATAATGAACACTAGTCTAGTAGCCTGATTTTTCAAAAGTATAGTTCCTGAGGCAGGAAACAGCTATAGATGTATAGTGTGAAATTGAAACACTGAGATGGAATCATGTATTACAAATCCAGACATTTGAAAATCTCCTTTCCAAATTGATCTGCAGTTGCAGCACAGATTGTCTGTAACATCCAGGAGGAAAAAAGAACGGTGATGTCCAAAAAGAGATGAAGATCTACTTTCTCAAGATAATTTTTAATTGAACTAAACCTTTAGTCTGGAGCATTAAGCTGTCAGACCAGTGGTGGGATTCAATTTTTTTTTACTACCAGTTCTCTGGGCATGGCTTGGTGGGCGTGGCAGGGGAAGGAAACTGTAAAATCTCCAGTTAGAGGTGGGATTTGCCAGTTCTCCAAACTCCTCAAAATTTCTGCTACCGGTTCTCCAGAACTGGTCAGAACCTGCTGAATACCACTTCTGTGTCAGACCATTTAATTAAGATTTCTTCAATGTAAAAAGGAAGTAGAACACTATAGAAATTCCTGTAGGGCTTCTAACTTGGTGATCTGAGCAGAAACTTGAGTAAGATTGACTCAACACATTATACAGTTTAATACAGTCAGGTACCTTCTAGATTTAATACTGGGGCTATCTCAGAGGAAGTAAGAGAGGTACTATGGTATGGAGGTTAAGGGCTTGATCTAGAACTGTGGTAACCTTAGTTCTAACTCACCTCAGTCATAAGCTCTCTGGATGACTTTGGGCTATTCTACCAGCCGCATCTACTCCATAGGTGGCTGATGGTTGCTGGGATAATGGGATAGAAGCAAACACTGTAGCTCCGCCATGAGGGGCACATACCTGACACTAGTAACCATAGAGGAACTTTAAGACTTTCTATCATTGCTGTAACTATCTCATTTACAGCTGTGGAGAAATGAACTCTTGTATTTCAATACTGTATACATTTCTGAAGAAAAGTTCACATGGAAAATATTCTTCATCCCTCCATCAGTTGTACAATGAAATATCTTGCTTTAGCTTCCAGATTCTGTTTGATGTTTTGGTGTTGGCTGCTTCTACCTGTTCGGATCATCCACCTGTGCCGGAAGAGTCTCCTTTCACTCTCTCTCTGTTTCCACAGCCGGGCCAGCTGTGCAGCGTTGTGTCCTTCATTGTCCTCATCACTGACCCTGGCTCCGCCATCAAGGAGGATACCGATACATTCAACCTGGCCCGAAGTGACAGCAGCATGGAGAGCTGTCCTACCCAGAGGGGTCTTAAGTTTTGCATCAGCACCTGGAAAGGAATAGAAGACATATATCTGGGATTCAGTAAGGTTGGGTTTAACATTTGTTTCATATAAAATGCAGTCAGAGATAGAGTCTCTTTTATCAAGATCAAGTGAGGTACTAATGCCACTCTATAAAGCCTTAGTAAGATCACACCTAGAGTACTGCACTATAAAAAAAGATGTTGAGGCTCTAGGAAAAAGTGCAGAGAAGAGCAACCAGGATGATTAGGGGACTGGAGGCTAAAACATACAACGAACGTTTGGAAGTACTCAGCATGATTAGTGTAGTGAAGAGAAGGACCAGTGGAGACAGTGCTCTAATATTTGAGGGGCTGCCAGAGAGGAGGGTCTCTCTTTCCAAGACACCCGAAGGCCAGACAAGGAATAATGGATGGAAACCGATCAAGGAGAGATTCAACCTAGAAATAAGAATAACTTTTCTGACAGTGAGAACAATCAACCAGTGAAACAGCTTGCCTTCAGAAGTTGTGGGAGCATCATCCTTGGAAGCTTTCAAGAAGAGACTGGACTGCCTGCCATCTGTCAGAAATGGTGTAGGGTCTCCTGCTTGAGCAAGGGGTTGGACTAAAAGACCTACAAGATCCCTTCCAACCCTGTTGATCTGATAAAGATCTGTTATCCTCAGAGGACACATTTGGACACTCCAGCTCCATCGCTGGAGGCTTTTAATAGATCAGAGAGCCGCTTGTCTAAAATGGTATAGGTCTCATGTTCAAGCAGGAGGTTGCACTACAAGACCTCCAAGTCCCTTCCAACTCTGTTATTCTATGTTCTAGCCTGAGATGTTCTTTCCTCTTAAGCAGAGGTTTAAGTTGCCCATGTCATCACTGCCACACAATAGCTACACTGGCTTGATCCTTATTGCTCTGCACATCGTCTGAGGCAGGCCTGAAGATGTTGGAAGTTGGGCAGTTCTGGGCTCCTGGAAGAGAGGCTGGATCAGCTACAGGCAGAACTGATTTGCCACATGGCCAGCTGGGAGGAGGGGTTGGTTTGAGAAAGGAAAGTTCCAAAACCTTTTTTGGAGACAGACATTTTTGAAGATGCCCATCTTGGAAGCCCTAAGCATGAAAACAGAAATTTGTTTAATATACATATACAAATGAATCTGGCTTCTTCCCCATTATCAGAAGGTCGTAAAAGGTAACAGGACCCCAGGACAGTGCAACGGTCACAAATATGAGTCCATTGCCAAGCTTCTGAATTTTGATCACATGATGCTGCAAGTCATAAATGTGAAAAATGGTCATTTTTTTCAGTGCTGTTCAGTCACTAAACAAATGATTGTAATTCGAGGATTACCTGCGTAGAGGAAAAAAATCAGCATGGGCTATATTATGGGAGTCTTTCAAAACTCAGTACGCTACCATTTTGGAGCAAAAATTCCACTGCCTTCGTGTGGCCTCTGTGAGCAGTAATAAACAAAGCCACGAATGCTCGATGCGCTAGCCAGTCATTCCTCTTTTCTTCTGTCATTAGCTTCGAATTTGCAGTGCTGAACCCAGAGGTCTGTGTAACTCCTACAGTTTGCAACTGGCAACAAAGAAGCAAATGTTAATGGCTCCGTATTGAGAAGCAGGCAAAGGAAGCATAATACACGCTGTCAGGTAGTTCTCGACTTGCAACTGTTCGTTTAATGACTGCTCAAAGTTATGATGTTCTCAGAAAAAAATAAAGATTTACAACTTGGCAATTGGACTGCAAAGGTTTTGTCGCCGTTTGAGGAGACACTGCCAGTGCATTTTGAGTTGTCAATGATGATGTCTCCTCAAAGGGTGATGAAATGTTTGCAAGCAAATTGCCAAGTTCAGAGTTCAAACCAGCAGCGTAACTACCAATCCCAGCTAATAATATTCAAACACATTTCATGATTTACAACTTTTACTCGCATCGCTGTAAAATTGGGTCCAGTTCAAATTACAATCACAGTTACTTAAAACAGAAATAGTAATTCTGATCCCAACTGTAATCATAACTCAAAGGCTACCTTTCAATGAGTCCCTTGTGATCTTCTCTATTTACAGTTGTGAGATTTTCTGTGATCTTCTATTTAAGGACTGGTAATCCACAACTTATGACCACAATTGAGCCCCAAATTTTTGTTGCTAAGCATGATAGTTGTTAAATGACCCCCACCCCCCCATTTTATGACTTTTCTATAGAAGATGAAACGGCTGAACCCGAGGGAGAGGTCAAACATACCATCAGTCATGAGTTCCTATGTGCCCACAAGAGGTCAAAATCCAGCCTACCTTGAATTCCTTCTATTCTTATCTCCCGCTAATTTCTCTTGACCATCAGTTCAGATTCTTGAAAGGAGCTTAAGCTTGCAATAAATCTTTATTCCCATTTGAACTGCCTGAATCCCCTGATTTCCTCAGCACTTGCCACTTTCTTGCCACAGTTCTTAAGTGAATCACTGCAATGAATCACAATGAATCACTGTTAAGTTAGTAACATGATTGTTAAATGAATCTGGCTTCCCCATTGTCTTTGCATGTCAGATTATGAAGGGTGATCACATGACCCCTGGACACTGCTATCGTCATGAGTCAGTTGCCAAGCATCTGAATTTTGATCATGTGACCATGGGGATCATTCTTCAAGTGTGAAGAACGGTCATAAGTCACTTTTTTCATTACCATTATAACTTCAAATGATCACTGAATGAACTATTGCAAGTCGAGGATTCACCATATCTAATCCTGATTTATTTTCTGAGGTAACCAAAACATTCAGATAATTTTACTTTGTTTTGGTGCCTTTTATTTTGGTTTGTAGGGTGTCTCAAAACCTTAAAGTAGCCAACCAAGGCTGTCTACATCTCTGAGAGGGACTGTCCAGCCAGGTAAGATTCCTTTTAACACTTCAGTTTTGAATTTTGATCATTTCAGAAGAAAGATTTCTTTTGGAGCCTGGGATGGCGATAAGGCACCTTTTATGACATGCTTTCCCACCTCCAGGCTGAAGGGGAAGGATGAATATCACAGGCTGGAAAGGAGTGAGGCTCTCCAAGCACCTCAGAGGCCAGCCATGAGGGACAGTCCTTCCTTAACATTATTGTTGTGTTGTGTTATTTTCTGTTATCTTCTGTTATGTCATGTTCAATTGTTGTGAAGTTACACTGTGTTATGATGTGGTGTTGTGATGTTACATTACAATTTTACTCCATTAATTTATTTGATTTTACGAGTTTTATTGTTTTAAATTGTGGTTTTATATGTTGTAAGCCACCTTGAGTCGCCATGGCGAATAGGCGGCAATACAAATCAAACAAACAAACAAACAAACAAACAAATAAATGTGAGCGTTCAGAACCACAATAACCCAAGATTTCTGGAAGCAAATTATTGGAATATTGTTTACTTCTTGATTGTTGATCTGATGTTAATCTTGGTGTTAATCTATGTTCATCTGGGTGTTGATTGCTGGTGACGAGTTCCTTTTTGTTCCCATTGTGACTTGATGATTGTCTCTTTGGAATGATATGTAGATGTTGTTTGTGTCTGTTTGTCTATTGATGATCAATTTGTCAGCTTCCAGGAATTTTCTAGCAGTGTGGTTCTCAACCTTTTCTTCACCATGGACCCCTTTAAATACCTTTTGTGGCCACGGACTATGACCATGGACCCCCGAAGACTTAATTCAAGATTTAAATCATCACATTTCTTCAATCCTTCCTGGATCCTGTGACAAAATTGTGGCGTCCCCAGGGGTCCACAGACCACAGGTTGAGAACCATTGCTCTAGCGTTTTTGGTATTATGCCAAAATTTAGCTTTTTCTCACCTTTTACCACTGAAATATTCCTTACCTCAAAGGAAGCCCTTCAAAAATCACTTGCTGTAGTTTCTATAGAACGGCATGAAGTACTTTTTAAAACTTTCAGACTAACCTTCTTGATCTTTCCACTTGCAGCTGCAGCCACCAATTGTCCCCAAGAATCTTCTGGCCAAATTCGCATAGTAAGCATTCCTCCAGGGACAATTTCATGTTTCCTCAAAGTAGACTCATCCTCAAGATCTGCTGTAGAAGCAAACTGGAAGTAGTAGTAGTAGTATATCCTGGGTAGCTTTAAAACACTACATGCCAATAATATTGTGTTTTAAAAAAAACAATTCCTATGAGCTGCAGAGTCCTTGGTGCTCTCTGCTTTGTTTGCTTGCAAAAATTACATTACTGAACTAGGTAATGAGTGATTAACTAATCATCTAGACTAGAAGATTAACATTTCTAAATAAAATAACCTGATTTGACTTAACAATGAACCCAGATTTCATTAACACAGAATTTGGGAATACCTATGCACTGTACAGGTTTTTTTTTATTTAAGTATATCCAAACCTGGTCTTCTATGATATAATATAGCTACATATTATCACCATTTATTTTTATCATTTATGCTGGAGACCTTTTGGACTAATAACCCTTGAAACTGTCCAATATTCAGAAAAAAAAAATTCCTGGCTCAGCCAGTAAGACATTACATGGAGGATTATGACACTGTGGTAAGACATAGCTGCCACATAGACAAGAGCGCTCACCTTCATCCAGATACTGAATTCGCTGGAAATTCACTGGGATCCCAACATAAAGCTCAAGTCGATTCTTCAGTTTACCGATACTTAAGTCCCGGTGACATTCGGGTAACGAAAATAATTCTTCAGATTCAATTATTTGTAACTTGATATTGAAGAGCCGTGACTGCGGAGATAAAAGCTCTCCTAAATGCAAATGTCGTTGCCATAATGTACGTGAACTCGTTCCAGTTCTGGTTTGGGGATTTGTGCTAAGTGTCGGTCTTCTTTTGCTTTGCATTCTGCGAACAAGGCAGCATGCTAGATTCTTTCCACCTGAGAATCTCCGTAGACACTTTCCACCTGAACCAACGATGTCATGACTGAAGAACAATGCCTGTCAGGCAAGTCACTAGAACGTAGCCAATGTGATGTCATGGTGTAGCTAGGACACACACCTGGAAAGTTTCCACCTGAGCGATCAACCTTCTTACAGCAAGCATTGGTAAAAGAAATACATGATTTTAAACCCCAATAAGCTGATAAAGGGTCCTCAAAGATTCAAGCTCGTCAGCTTTCCTCACGAATGCAGTATAGCAATAGCACTTATACTTATATACTGCTTTACAGCCCTCTCTAAGCGGTTTACAGAGTCAGCATATTTGGGTCATTTTACACACCTCAGGAGGATGGAAGGCTGAGTCAACCTGGAGCCTGGTGGGATTTGAACTGCCAAACTGTAGACAGCTGGCTGCAAAACTAGGTTGCAGTACTGCACTCTAACCACTGCACCACAGAGGCTCTATCATCATCATCATATATCCTATAGTAATTAGCCAGTTTGGTCTAGCGGTTAAGATACCAAGCTAGAAATGAGTTCTAGTCTCATCTTAGCTGTGAACTTATGACCATTGCAGCATCCTCATGGTCACATGATCTGCATTTGACCATTGCAGCATCCTCATGGTCACATGATGCTTGAGAACTGTCTCACATTTACAATGGTTGCAGTGTCCCTGAGGCATGTGATCCCTTTTTGCGACCTTCTGGCAAACTCAGTGGGGAAGCCAGATTCACTTAACAACCCGGCTACTTACTCAGTGATTCACTTCACAAATGTGATGAGAAAAAGTCATAAAATAGGACAAAACTCACTTAACAAATTTCTTAATTAGCAACTGAAATTTTGGGCTCAATTGTCATAAATTGAAGACTTAAAAGACTTGAAGGGTTTTCAATTCAATGTATAGAATGTGAAGGATGTGTGTGTTTATTTTCATAGTCATAATGTACACTGAAGATAGTATTTAATTCCTTTGTACAAGATGCAATGACAATAAATGAACTAAACCACCTGTATTAGATGTTTGCCATATTGAGCCGTTTATTTTAAAAAAGTAATAAATGTGGGATATAAATAATATGAAATGCTGATTAATGCTGTGCTGTTTGCATGCTAAATGATGTTTGAAAAGAATATGCAGGAATAAGAGTATATTCAATTAACAGAATTTGATAAAACGGTGGAATTTATTGATATAAATAAGAATAGAAAGTTACACAGATTCTTACAAAATCAGTGGCACATTCAGACCCTATCCAACTATTTGGATTCTAACCACCATTCTTTACAGGTTTAACTACTACAGCAGAATTGCAACTAACGAGTTGTAACTGTGTTGCAACAGATAACACCAGGTTTGATTTCAAAATGAAATCCATGCAGCTTCTGTAAGAAGAGGTGACTATGTATCAGCTCTAACTCATTGTGAGGTTTAATTACGTTTATGCTATTTGAAAAGAAGATGCGACTATCCTCGAATGTCCATTAGTGTTTTTTCACCGAGAGTAACCTGTAAGGGATCATCACATCATCAATTTTTATGACAGATAAACCATTTTTAAGACAAACGTACTGTACAGATCCCAGTGTTGATTTATAAGTGGGTCTAACAGCAATTGTGAAATGAATGGTGTTGGTGCAGTTCTTTATTACTTAAACCCAAAGCTAATAAACTGAATATAAAAATAAATGGGGAACCAAAGCAAGTTGGAGTGTCCAGAATTTTTCATTCCTCTACTACATGCAACTATAGAGTTTGAAAACATTCTACAAAATTTTTCACAAAAATTGTTTATTTTTTAAAAAATCCTCAGATCTAGGTGTTAATTAACAAAAAGTTTGATTTGTCATTTCAGTAAAAAATTTCTGCCATTTACTCATGCATAAATAATGCCAATTTAAAAAAAATCATGAAAACTACGGCAACAACCTCCATACGTATTTTTGATATTTAGTTGGATAGTGCAGGAAATAATTCTAATCTAAAATTAACATGGCCATCAAACAATCGTTTTATTGTCTAAACAGCAGACTATATTTACAGTTCTTTTCAGACATTTCTACATGCATTCAAAAACATGGTGATGAAAAAAATTAACTTTTTACAGAAGCAAAAATTGAAATTTTTTTAGAAAAATCTTAACTATTAAAATATTTGTAGGATACAAGCATTAGAAAAAGATAGTGAAACTACAAAAGAACTGTCACTGCAGATTAACTGCAGACATTAAAAAATCATTTGCATTGAAGAGGCATTTTGTTTAAAACTTACTCAAACACTTAAATATAGAATCAGCTTGCAGAATTTAGTTTACACATTTTTATACCGAAATAGCAAAGACATATTTTTGGATGTTCAAAAAACATTTTAGAAACTTGCAAAGTAAATAAGATTATTATAAAATCTAAAAACTGTTTTGCAACTTGGAACACAATATTTCATAGCATTGTATCCAAAATGTGTTAAACAATTCTAATAAATTAATTCATTGTCATTTTTTTTAAAAAAAGACACAAACAGACAATACACAGGACAACTACTTATCGTTACCAAGGACATTTAAGATATTAGCTAAATAATCAAGCTTGCAACAAAGCATATTTTACATATTTTCTAAAGTGATTCTACTATGTTTATCCCAAAATTTAAATCTTTCTTATAGATTTTTGGGATTAAAAACCTCATTTCTATATCAATACACAATTTAAAAATGTCTTAAGAATATTGTTCTGTAACTAAAAATAAAACCATTAACTCAAGCAATGATCATTTATTTCTGTGAATGATTCCTAGGAGATGCCTATGTCATATATATTTTTGTTCTGCCAAACAAATCATGCTGTAAGAGGGGTTGTTTTCAGGGGGTTAATTCTTACACTAGCACATATAGTAAATTCTTTATATAATTTAAATGTTAAATTGTATAAAATAAATGTATTTAGAGCTAGCAGACTCACGGTATAATCTTTAAACTGGGAAGGTTATGTCCAGCAGTTCTTACCAGTCCAGTGTTTTTCAGCCTTGGTAACTTTTAAATATGTGGACTTCAACTCCCAGAATTCCCTGGCCAGCGAGTCCACATATCTGAAAGTTGCCATGATTGGGAAACACTTCACAGACTTGAGTTTCATTGTTTTTCCAAATCTCTTGCATATATGACTGTATTTTAACAATGTAAAATCAAGATAAACATTGATCCACCTCTTTCCCTTTCCTTCCCCCCTTTATTTATTTTTCCCCATTTTTATCTTGTCCAAAGCAATAAGAAAAAAAAACTATTATTTTACTCTATTCATAGCTTCAGCAAGAAGCTCAGGGATCAAGGCTGATCTAAGCAGTATGACTTCATATGCACATAGAGAGATCAGGACATTTGTCTAAGTGGAGATCCTCCACACAAAGTGGAAAGTTGTTTTAGAAGGTCTCCTTATCTTCAGAAATAGCTGATCATGGAAGATATAATTAGGGGGAAATCTGCAAAATCCAAAGGCTATACAGGTCGCTTGATAAAAAATACTTCATACTGAATTTTCTGACACTCTTGAAAAAAAGAATAGACCCAGTCCAGACATTCAATTCTTAGAATTTCAAACTTATGCTGCTACCTCCTATCCCAAGCTTCTTTCTCCCTTGGGAACATTCTAATTTCCTTCAGCAAATGTTGAGAAACTCCCCAAAACATGTCAGCCCTGTTCCTGCAGTGAAATCTAACAGTTTATAAGCCATCAGACCATCTCCTATGAAATATACCCTAGAAAATATGTAATGATTTCTTCAGATGTAGCTGTTTCAAAACAGGAGGTCTCATCAGAAGACATACCAGTACCAGTCAAAGATAGAGGTGAATAGTTCATTTCATTTCCCACACTCTGCTAACATTCATGAAACTGCCTGCTATCTTCTTAAAGAGAACATTAATCTGTACTTTTACTTTTATTTTTTTTTTCAAGTTATAGATTTGTATTCTTAACTCTTTACCCAACAGCACAATTTCATGGTTTAAATAATGTAATACAAAATGGGGATGGCCGTGGTCCAATTAAGAACAAAATAAGCAAGTGGCTAATATATTTTAAGTTCACCAACGATGCTCTTAATTTTAGTCAAACCAAGCACTGTCTTGGTTTGTCACTGTAACTTGAGTCAGTGTGTTTAAAAAGGCATATTCTTAGTTTGTGGAATTATGTTTAAGCTGCAGATATGCATGAGCTCACATAACCGTATGAACATATAGCTGGATGTTTGATAGAGATAAGCATTACTCCTCATGTTCATGAAAGAACATTATATTAAAAAATTAATAAACAAGTATTCCCTATCAAGGTGGTATGTACACAAAAGGACAAACATGTTTCTCACTTTAATAACAGAATTAAGAACATGGCCTTTTCTTGTGAATTGCATTATTTCCTTGATAGAGTCCTCTTCCACCAAGTTGGTTAATAGTCATAGCAGGAACTTGTTAGCTGAATAATAATTTCATAGACTACATGCACAAAAAATTGTTAATTTTGTTTTTCAAGTAACGTGATATGCATGTTACTGAGTTTTGGTTTGATGGTGGCAAAAAATGAAACGTCTTGATCTCTATCTGCTTGGAGAATCAAAACAGTCTCTTCCACAGCATCCAGATGAGGATTCCCGACACTTCTAAAATATGCTAAGAAATTAATATGAGAATATTATTCAGTATAAAAGCATTCATTTACCTACTTTTAAATATTCAGTGGGGTCTCAGATAAAACGAACAATAAAATGAAAGTGAACAATCAAAAGGAATAGGAAGTGAAAATATTACTCAGTCTTTACAGCAAGGAAAAGCATACAGATGCTCAGGTTATTAAAGCCTACCAAATTTCTGGTAAGTAGAATAGAATAGAATAACAGAGTTGGAGCAAACCTTGGAGGTCTTTTAGTCCAACCCCTTGCTTTGGCAAGAAACCCTATATACCATTTCAGACAAATGGTTGTCCAATCTCTTCTTAAAAACTTCCAGTGTTAGAGCATTCACAACTTCTGGAGGCAATTTGTTCCACTGATTNCTTCCAGTGTTAGAGCATTCACAACTTCTGGAGGCAATTTGTTCCACTGATTAATTGTTCTAACTCTCAGGAAATTTCTCCTTAGTTCTAGTTTGCTTCTCTCCTTAATTAGTTTCCAACCATTATTTCTTGTCCTGCTTTCTGGTACTTTGGAGAATAGCTTGATTCCCTCTTTTTTGGGGTAGCCCCTGAGATATTAGAACACTGCTATCATGTCTTTTTATCAAACTAGACATACCCAGTTCCAACAACCATTCTTTTTATGTTTTAGCCTCCAGTCCCCTTAATCTCTTCTCTGCTCTTCTCTGCACTCTTTCTAGAGTCTCAACATAGTTTTTACATTGTGGCGACCAAAACTGGATGCAGTATTCCAAATGTGGCCTTACCAAGGCATTATAAAGTAGTATTAACACTTCACATGAACTTGATTCTTTGTTTATGCAGCCTAAAACTGTGTTGGCTTTTTTGGCAGCTGCAGCCAAAAAGGGGCAAGCTGAGCCATTTACAGAGACAACCCCACAACCTTGACAATGACGTCAATGACAACACTGACAATTTTATCCTGTACCACAACTGAGGCATTCCACTTTAAATATATCAGAAGAGTCAGGATAACCAATAAGCAAATCTGCACTTAGAGATTCAACAGGTCAGTGACAGAATACACACTTGCAATCAGGAAGACCACAGATAAAATGATGGCTTCTCATGATGACTTTTTGTTTTTCAAATTTGACTCTTTGCCGAGTCAAAATTATTTTTGTGTGGGATCTTTTGCTTATTGTGAAGAGTTTAGAGTCTTTAATTTTTATTTATTTATTAAATTTCTACACTGCCCATGTCACCAAATGTCACTATATGCACAATGCATAAACAAAAAAATAAAAACTTGAGGCAAAGCTGGAAACATTCTTCTCTTGAAATTCCAAAAAGTAATTGCTAATCAGGATCAACAATACTGGAGTTAGATCACGGGTGTCAAACTCATGGCGTCATGTTGCTGTCATGTGACATATTGCAATGGTTTGCCCCTTTGTGGAGGTGGGGTGGGCGTGGCCTGCGCATGATGCATCCGGCCTACAGGCCACCAGTTTGACATCCCTGGGTTAGATGAACCAAATTCTAATTCACATTAAGAGAGCTCAGCTTGGCCATGTGAGTCTCAGCAACTCACATAACCATCAATTTCTGGTAGAAGGAGAACACAAGGCAGCAATGCTATGGCATCTAAAACCCATGTAATCCTTTTGTTCTTAAGTTTTGCATTATCTATATTGAAAAACTGTCGGCGCTTCATCACTGGAGGTTTTTAAAGAAAAGATTGGACAGCCACCTGTCTGAAATGGTTGGACTAGAAGACCTCCAAGGTCCCTTTCAGCTGTATTCTGAGGACATAATTTTAAAGACAACCACCTAGTCGCGCATATTAGCACTGCTTCCACAAGGACTAAACATACCTTTCTCCAATAATGTTTGCCTCAGTGCTTTGGCAAGCAAAACCCGTACATTTGGCACAGGATCAGAAGCTAGGCTGAGAAGGCTGGGCAACAGGTGTTCAACAAACTGGTCCACAGGCATGCATTCTTCTTCAACTACTGCCTTTAATCATAAAACAGGAAAAAGCACTACAGATAGTCCTCAACTTACCACAGTTCGCTTAGAGACCATTCAAAGTTATAACAGGCACCAAAAAAAGTGACTTATGAACATTTTTCGCACTTATGACCATTGCAGCATCCCCATGGTCATGTGATTTACATTTAGATGCTTGATAACTGATTCACATTTATGACCACTGCAGTGTCCCAGGGTCATGTGATCCCCTTTTGCAATCTTCTGACAAGCAAAGTCAATGGAGAATCCAGATTCATTTAAAAATTGTTACTAATTTAAGAACTGCAGTGATACACTCAACAAATGTGGCAAGAAAAGTTGTAAAATGGGGCAAAACTCACTTAACAAATTTTTCTCGCTTAGCAACATAAAGTTAGGGCTCAACTGTTGGTCGTAAGTTGAGGACTGCCTGTATTTAGAGAGAATCAAGTGAACTGACATGGATTATTGCAATTTTATATGAACTTTGCTAAAATCTAGCTGCAAATAAACTGTATTACTGTAGCTAAAAGTTAATGATCTTTCTTATGAGACACACTGCCTTTAATTAAAATAAAATACATTTTTTAATCACTGGCCAAGCTAATGTTCATAGATATAACAATTGTGAAATGCTATGTACTCCCTTGTGTATCTATTCAGTTTCAGCATGTCAGACAGATTGTAGACATGGGTAACTACATGGATTTTACATGGGACTTGAACAATGGCTGTTTCTTGAAACATGCTAACAGGTCTTTTTTAGATGTGCTAAAGATGCAAAATAGACGGATACTCTACTCAGCAGTTACATCCAAAATAGCTAAATTCTTGCTGATCTTTGCAGAGAACTTTTGTTGATCTATGCATTCTAATATGTGCACTTTGCAAGTCAAATATTTTGCTTCCTCAAACTTCTAAAAATAGCCTAAAAAGCAGAAACACACTCCATTCCATTGACAGATGGTACAACACAGTAGTGGTACTGGGTGTTCAGTAATACTAATAGTGAACAAACAAAATGGATGAAATTGATTACAGCTATAATGCTTAATAGTACAATTACATAAAAAATAATTAGACATAGAACAAGGAACCAAAGACTTCCTTAATTTTGTTCAGCATCATGCAAGGTATAAAAGTTAGCACATACCACATGAGAGACATGTTAGCTTTTGATCCATCTGATACTCAGAAGGAAGTGTTATCTTTTCTGCAAACAGTTTTGATATTCACACAACCTTATATCAAATCCAGTTCACATGATATTAATGCAAAAGAGCTTAGGTTGAAGAACAGTAAGCATAGGCTATTTGGTTTTATTTAAAAAGTTATGTGGCATTTTATTTAATGAAATACAGATGCATCATAATTTATACAATAGCAGCTATGGCAAGCTGTTCCAACTCCTGTAGCATTCACAACGCCCACGCAAGCTATGAAATGAGGAGTTATTAAACTATGGGTTGGCAAATTAGCCTTACAAAGCCAAAGAATAAATTGTTTGGTCCCACATGAATTCCCTTCCAAAAATTTTGTCTAGAAATGTAAGAACTTAATTTTAAAAAAATAAACAGCCAAAGAGTGTTTGCTATTGGTAAGCAATGCAGACATGTATTATCATGCTTTTAGATCACAATGTTTAGCAACATAAATTCTCATCATAAGTTAAGGACTACCTTAAGATATAAATTAATCTTCCCCAAATAAGCTAGTGAGAAGAGAATTATAGAAGGAAAAAATCACTTGCTTTATCAGGTATGTCCCTGTTTATATTCATATGCTGAAAATAACCTCAGAAGTATATGAAAGTGATTTCCCCCCCTTCCTTCCTATCGACAGTGTCCAATTCTCAGAAAATCCCTGGGCAACTCCCTGCATTTTTCTTGGCAAGGTTTTTTTAGAAGTAGTTTGCCACTGTTTCCTTTAAGGCTTGGTTATATACCTGAGCCTAGATAATCAGAACAAGTTTCCTTGAGATACCTTTCATGTTTTAAAGTTATGGGTTATCTCCTCAAATTTCAAATCAAATTTCTCACGTAGGGGACTTAGGATATGATTAGCTTTAATCACAAAATTATATCAGGTAGCTCTGTTCTTTGCTCACATCACAGACATCCCAAAAAGCAGACTCACCTGGCAGATGAAAGCAAATGCTTGTCGACCAACCCACTTGGAACAGTGGCGAAATCTCATAATCAACTCATTAATGAAATTTAATCCCAGAGAAGTTGCATTGTATGCATAGAACTTCTGTAGTATTGCTACAGCCTGCAAAAATACCAAAGAATCAAGAAGGGGCAGTGACAGCAGTGTAATAAAATACAATTTCCACAGCAAGTATCACTCATTACACATTTGTTTCCTGTGAATTTCTATAAATAAATATAATTATTATGAACTTTGGGGGGGGGGGGGAATGCTGNGGGGGGGGGGAAAATGCTGAAATAAGTTTCTATCATTTAAAAGTAGACTTGTTAAGCCAAATGGCTATATCATGTAGAACAAAAGGAGATAAAGGCTGGTGCTTTACCAATTTGAAGGAGATCCACCTGACTTCAGAAACTTTATCTGAACAGAGTGTTAGTGCAATGTGTCTTAAGTGATCAAACACATCATTGGAATTATAAAGTTCAAGTATCAAAATGAGCTGCCTAAAAGAAAAAGAAAAAAGAATTATATATGTTATAGCTTTTAGTTGAAAATACGGATAAGTCTGGAAAATAACACTATTAAGGAATATCATTAGGAATTCAGCATTTTGCAATGGCTTCTTCCATACTTTCTGCTTTAAGAATCAATTATGAACTGCAAGCTGCCCAGAGTTGCCTTAAGAGTGAGATGGGCAGCGTGTGTGTGTGTTTGTGTGTGTGTGTATGTCTGATATATGTAAGTGTGTATGTATGTATGTATGCATATATATTTTAATGGATGGAAAGGTGGGTGGGTAGTTGAATGAATGAACAATTTTAAGAATCTTTAGGTTCTTGAATTATATTCTCCTTACTGCTGCTTATATATATATATATATATTGATATTGTAGTTTTCACTGGTGAAATACCTGTAACTCAAAAACCAAGCTTGAACAACTCTTAACAACACTGAGCTACATATATTTATTGTTATTGCAAGAAATATATGGCATGCTTGTGCCATATGGGCACCTACTAATAAATATATTTACCAAGTAATTGACTACAGTAATTTGAGAAACGAATGTAATAGGGCAACACTGACATAAAAGAAAATGTTACAAGGTTTTGCCACTAGATGTCAGCGATGTTACAATATGTTACGCCATCAAAATACCTGTAGTAATATTCATTTGCAGTCAATACAAAATTAACCAAATTATGGAACAGTAGCACCAAATGGAAGGAAGATACTTGTTTCAGTTACAAAATCTATATTTGTTTAGCTTCACACAACGGAATTCAATGGAATTTTTTTGTTTCGTTGACTTTTGCCCAAAAAAAGAAAGAGAAAATAAAATTTGTTGCTCTAGTTTTAATTTATTAGTCTTTATTAATAATTTATTTATTATTATCTTGTGACATTTGGCAATTAATAATTCAGTGTTGACTTATCAATAGAGGCTATTCAAGAAGTCTTGGGCCACCATGAGAACAGAACACATCCAGGCCCCACACATCACCCCATACTGGACAAGAAATGTGACATTACCAGCAATATCTTCTGAAAAATGCACTTTGAGAGGATTAAATTTAGTTGGTGGGATGGTCCTGTAGTTAAACCAGCACATTTAATTGCATCTGGATAACTGATAGCCTGAATATGAATATACTATAATTCTAATGCTGAGCAATGCTAACATGCAGGCCATTGCATTCTAGAGCAATTGCAGTTTCTGTGAGGCCACCAAGGGCAGCGCAATGTCAGGTACATTGCAGTAGTCCAGGCAAGTACTGAGGACAGCATATGTCACTGTAGCAATGTCCTCCTACTCAAGGCAGGGGTGAGCTGGCAAGGGAGCCAAAGCTGGGCAAAATGCCTTATTGGCGTAGCATCCACCTACCTCCAGCAATAGCTATCCAAGACGACCCCCAGTCACACAATTGCTCCCACAGGGACAGGGCTACTCCCCTGAAAGACGCCACTGGAGCTAACTCAGGGCCACAGAGAACAAATAGCAACTTCATCTCACTTGGGTTCAGCTGAAGCCTGTTTTCTTCCATCCAGGCCCTAAGATTCTCTAGGCACTGGGACAAGATCTCCTCAGCATCTTCAGCTGAGCCTGGGGTAGTGATCTCTGATTGAGTATCATCAGTGTATTGATGATTCTATTCCCCCAACTGTTGGATGACCTACCCAGCAGCTTCATGTAGACATTAAATGTCTACATTAAATCAGAGCAGCAGCAAGGCCAACTTTTCTTCTCTTTTCTCCCTCCACCCACCATGCCAACTGACTGGAATAATCCACTCAGGAAGGACCAAAACTGCTGAAATTAATACCTCCAATCTCCATTTCTCATGGATTGTCCAAGATTCCCTGGCTGATGATATCAAAGGCTGCTGAGGGATTTAGTAAGATCAGGAGAGATATTAGATCTCCACCCAGGCCCTTACAAAGAGGGACCAATGCCATTTCAGTCGTAAGATCAAGCCTGAACACTGAAAAAGGCCCAAGTAATTTGCTTTCTCTGGAATACTGTTTTAATTGTGCTTTCTATGCTTCGAGGTAAATGACACGTCCATCAAAAATCAAAAAAATCTTAACTTACTCCGCAAGTTCATAACGAAATCGCCAATTTCTGCTATTGTCAGTTACCACAAATTCTTGAAGCTGATAAAGGTATTCACGTCTTTTTTCAGCATGAAGCAACTAAAAACAAAATAAAAACTGTATGTCTGACAATTGGCTTTTCTTTTGTCTAAAGACACACATGACATTTGATGTTAATCTAGCATGTGTGAAACATGAAAGGCTTATTTCATAGAAATACTTCATTCGCAGTACAGGTTGTCCTCAACTTAATACAATTCATTTAGTGATCCTTCAAAGTTACAATGGCACTGAAAAAAGTGACAGATTTTTTTTCCTTGGTAGGGTGGCTACTGAAAAACCTGTCTATATGGGACGGGGATCATTAAACATGCATAAAATCCAGGAATATAAATGTGGGAGAAAGTGCTTTTTCAAATAACCTGGTCTTAAGCCATTTAGAGCTTTAAAAATCAAACCCAACTCTTTAAAAATGGGTCTGGAAATGAATCAGCAAAGAACTGATACTACGGATATCCTTTGGGTTACAACCGTTCATTCAGCGACCATTCAAAGTTATGCTTGAGCTGAACAACTAGTATTTAACAAGCCCCTACAGTCACATAATCATGATTTTTGTACACCCTGTTGGCTGTGCATAAGCTGTCAACAGGAAAGCCAACAGAAAACTGGAAACTGAAGGATCTACGCTATAACAATAGCACTTAGACTTATGTACTACTTCACAGTGCTTTTATGTGATTTACAGAGTCAGCATACTGCCCCCAACAACCTGGGTCCTGATTTTACCAAACTTGGAAGGATGGAAGGCAGGGTCAACCTTGAGCCAGTCAGGATTGAACTCTCAGAGTGAGCAGTTGTTAGCCCTGCAGTAGTACATTCTAACCACTGCGTCACCATGGCTCTATTCTTATTTAATGACCTCCAAGGTCCCTTCCAACTCTTTTATTCTGTTAAAGTATCAAGTGCGGGGAGGTTACTCAAACTGCCATCCATGAAGTGATGCAGTCACATCACATCATGCTTTATGACTGTGTCCCTTAGTAATGGCTTTTCTGATCCCAATTCCTGTTGTAAGCCAAGGACTTCCTGTATATATGTTTGTATCAGCCAATCCCAGTGA
Organism: Laticauda laticaudata; assembly: GCA_004320025.1. Classification (NCBI taxonomy): domain Eukaryota; kingdom Metazoa; phylum Chordata; class Lepidosauria; order Squamata; family Elapidae; genus Laticauda; species Laticauda laticaudata. The sequence goes on along the minus strand of BHFT01082163.1, from coordinate 8,986 downwards.
ACGTCCCTATTGTGAAGTGAGGTCTCCAGACCATTTCCAAAGCAGACCCATGCTCAGCAACTGCAATAAATCCAACCAAAAAATTGCCAGAGTAGGAATGACTGCAGTGAAGCTGTCTCTAAAACTGGGTCTTTTTCTCAGACAGGTAAAACCAAACAAATGTGAACTATCCCTACCTTTAAGAAATCATAAAGATGTTTGAGGATTCCAATGCGTACTTCATCCAGATCTTTTAAGAAACCATTGAAAATAGGCACTAAATCGGCTGCTGTTAGCTGATCTCCCAGAATTACAGCCAACTCGTGAATGGAAAAAGCAAGCGTGCGACGGACTTTCCACTGAAAATAGTTCACACAAATGGACAGAACAGTACAGAACACAGTTGAGTAAGTACAATAAGATGAAAAGAATATTTAAACAAGGAAAACCCAATGTATGCAAATTTATAGTGCTACTAAATTGCCAATAAATCTTTTCTCTCAATATTAGAACCAAAGATAATTCAATGGCGCTGAATAGTGGACAATTTCAGATTAGTAAAAGGATAACCTTTTCCACTGAAAGTACTGAAATCCTGATATCTGAATGAAATGGTTGCAAAATTATTATTTTAGTTCATACTGATTATTTTAAAAACAGCAAAGATCTAAAATATCTACTTTGCCTGCCGGATGAGGAAACTGATATCTTTGTTAGCTGTAACTGTTCAGTATCTATCTATCTATCTATCTATCTATCTATCTATCTATCTATCTATCTATCTATCTATCTATCTATCTATCTATCTATCTGTCTATCTATCTATCAATCAAATCTATATTGCCACCTATTCGCTAATGGCAACTCAAGGCAGCTTACAAAATATAAAAACCACATTTAAAATCACAAAACTAATTTTAAAAATCAAATAAATTAATATAATAAAAAATATAATAAAATCATTATTAGTATTTCTGATGGGATAGGTGCCATTTGGGGGTGGGGGTGGAGTGGGAATTTCAAAAACGTAACATGGACACTTTCACACAATGGCTATTCATGATGGGGCATGATGAGTCAGAAAATGCTAATTTACTGAACAGCAAATAATTAAGACTATTCCTACCATAATATGTAACCTTCATCCCCTACCCCTGAATGTTATGTTATTCAGTCTTTTTTTTTTTTTCCTGGGCAGATGTTACCTTTTCTTGTTATATTTTCTTCATAGAGGTTTTGGTCCAAAAATTAACTATTTAGAAAAGAATATGTGTAGCTTAAGGCTGAACTCTGGAGTCCTTGGTTTCACCTAGCTTGGTTATTATTATTTTTTTGTAGACATTTCATTACCTATCTGTGTAATGACATCAATGTCAATGTCAAGTATTGATGATGTTACCTTATTGGGGAATGAAACATCTGCAAAAAAACTCCCAAGTTCAGACAGCACTAAGGACTCCACAATTAACTATTTCCAGGAAACCTGGAAAAATATAGGCTTGGTTAATTTTTTACTACATAAACTAACATTCCAAGTGAACTAGAAATATCTTATTTACCCTTATTAGCCTGATTTACTGTAGCTCTAGCACAGACCAGTGATAAAAGTAAGCCATTTATACACAATATTTGGTGCAATTAGAACCTGAGCAGAGTTCTACTGGATCCATCTACCCCAGCAGTCTATTCTCACAGAGATGGCATTCTGAAGCAGCCATGCTACCATCAAAGCTAATACAAACCCAACAAAAAACATACAAACAAGGCATCAATTTTTTGAAATATCTATCTTCCTACAATTTACTTAGGGGAGTTACTTAGAAAGGGACTACCTTAAACAAACCAACATAGATTAATAATAAATACTGCATGCTTCTCACACATTTATATGCATAGTTTAAATAACGCAAAGCAATACCGACTGCTTTGTATTTTACCTGCACGTCAGATGCTAAAGTTTCATAGGTGTCCTTCAGACAATGCCAGTTTTGCCTGCCAAGTGTTAAGGCCACACCAGGTAGACTATATGCACAATGTTTCGCAATTTCAGTATCAACTGTCTGTGCTCGAGCAGGGTCTGTCATAGATAAATACTGCTCCAACAAAGGCTGAGGTATGATGTCCTGAAGATTAAAAAGAATAGTAAATTATTGATTGCAATAAATTAAACAAGAGTAAGGCTAGACCACTATTAAAAGACACCCGTGCTTTTAGTATAGCATTCTATCTCTTCCTCCAGATGGCAACCACATAATGCCAGTAAAGAAGTATACAATGGGCCAAAAACACAATCAGTTCTGCAATAGGGAATAATCAGCTTCTTCTACACTAAGTCACATATGCTAAATGTCACACCAATCTGCAAGGCCAATGAACTAAATAAAAGGAACTGGAAATAAGTTATGAACCAGAAAAAGACATATTTTGTGTATATAGTATCATGAAAGTATACATCTTTACAAGTAACACAGATGGCAGTGGATCAGCTTTTGCTATCTAAGTGTTTGGTTTATATTTTAACATTAGTTATACAATACAGTTACTATATTCTGAAACTGGTACAAGAAATCAATGTATTTCACAAGTAATAAATACTGTTCAAGCCAAAGTTTATTTTTTTATTATAAAATCCAAGGTTGAAGAAAGTTCCAAATAGGATGCGTGAAATATTCAATCTGGGTAAATCTAGATTAAGTATTGTTTTTTGTAATAAGAGGAGACAAGTATTCAAAATATGGCCAGGTTTGAAAATAATGTTTTATCAAGCTTAAATCTCTAGACATAGTAATCAGTCAGCACCGAAGTACAAGAGTTGGTTTAAGAACAGTTTTTTTTAAAATCTCAATTATGACCAGGAATATCAGAAAAATTGGAAACCTGCAATTTTGATTTATCTTCTTCAAGACGTAAATCATTATCTTGTGCCTCTAAAGCTTTGTTGACATCATTGTGTTGTTCTTCTGACTTCTGTAAAAGTGCATAACAATATACATCATTAAAATGCATTACAACTGAAATGTAACAAAAAATTTATTTCTAAGAATTGAATTACTGTGATAAAAAAAAACCCAAAGTATCACTGATTTATATTGGTTCTACATTTCACTTAACAGAACATTGGGCCAAGGATAGAAAAAAACAAACAACAATTTGCTTCATTTGGCTTGGCACAAAAAGCAGAAAATTTCAAGCTTAGTATTTATTCTTTTTCCCATGTCAGCATTGAGATGCCATTTTTAATATTTTTCTAATAATTCACTGAAGGTCTCTGAGTGCCCTATCTGCAGGTTTTCAAGCTTCCTTTATGTAGGTCTTTGCCAATCTAAGTATTTATTGGGAGAACTTCCAAGGTTCAGTAATTAAAACAATTTGAAATCGGGACCTCAGTCATAGAGCAAAAACAGTAGTTAAGTAAGAAGCCCACATGAATAGATCACTTAATGACCGCAATCCTGGCACTCTGAGTTGTGCTCGTTAAACTATCTTCTATGTTGTTAAGTGAAGTGAAACAGATGCCTACTGGTTTCAGCCTTCCTTTATGAACTGAAGGGGACTCTTCTGAAGGACTGCAGGAACAGATCTTAGTGTCAACTCATAAAATATTTCTGTGGTCTTTTCGAGTTGCCCACAGAAACGAAGGGGGAAGCAGTGGGCAGCTTGCATTCTGTAAATGCTTTCAAAAATAGTTTCTAGGTGACCAAGGTTTCTGCCGTGCAAAATTCTAACTAGAGAGCCTGATTGATGACTCCTGGCTATGGATGTGTCCCATTGGAGAATATGAATTATGATACACCTAAGGGGTAGGGGAAACCCAGGGTCAAGGGTGACAATGAATTATGTGTTTCAGAGACAGCTACACCCAGGCAATGCCGCATCTTTTAACTCCCAATAAATCCTTTTGGAGTTTGGCTAGAGACAAGAGATTTAAATGGGGTTAAGTGTCGGAATCCTGACACTTGGATCTTAGCAATTTGATCTCTGTTTCTATAGACCTCTGTTTCTATAGTTTCTATATCAGAGGAGTTCCACTTCCCTCAGCAGGTAGCCCTTTTACTCTCAAAAAGCTAGCTATCAGGAGGGAATTTCAACTACCCAGCAGGTGGTAACAGCTTGCAACTTTTCCTGCCGGCTTCCCCACTGACTTTCAAGAAAGTCAGTAGATTGGAAATGACTATCACATGATCGCAGAGCGCTTGGTAATAAAGTGCAAAAAGATTGCTAAGCATCTAGATCACGGGTATCACACTTGATTGTATCATGTTTTTTGCCTTTGCGAAGCACGGGTGGCCGTGGTCTGCATGTGACGCATCTGGCCCGCAGGCCGCCAGTTTGACACCCCTGATCTAGATCATAATCATGTGACTATGCACATAGTGATGCAACTTTTTGAAATGGCTGGTAGTGCTTTACCAGCTGTCAATTGAGGACTACCAGTAGATTGCTTTTAGATTATCTTTAACATGAGTCTAATTGAGTGAACCTTTCAAGATGCATTTGCTTTGACATGTAATTTTCAATCCAGTTCCCTAAGGGCTATCTGTCTAAAATTCAAAGAAACCAAAATTATGAAAAATGATTGATGAATAGTTGACCATCACCTGTCCTTTCCACAACACATATTTACCGCATTTTTTATTATAGTTGGCTCAGGTAGCTCAATCACATCGGCCAGACTTGGCAATGAAGATAAGATATTTACATCTGCTGTTCTCGAAGTACAGACCAAATTTGGAGTGTCTTCTTGATAGGTATCATTAACTTCTACGTTCTGCTTGCTGTCACAGCCACTGACAGAATCAAGATGGGCAGCTCTGAGTGCAGCAGACAGTACTTGAACCTGAGCTGATTGAATGGAATAAATCCCATTTAGTTTTCAAATACTGTACCCCATTCTCCAAAATATTAAAAACATACAGACTTTAATAAAACAACTATGAATAATGAAAATATTTCATACACTGGTTCTTAGTGAAGATAGGTTTATTTATGACTATAGGGAATGTTCAGATCTAGAAATATTTATAAAGACAGGATGACCTTGGAAGTCACATATAAACATTTGATGGAGGTTCTACATGTAAGCTGAAAGTGTCTTAAAATCAGAGATCTACAAAGACAGAGTAAGAATGACATTCTGAGCACTCTTTAGTAGCCATAAAAATATTAGTGAGATTGCCTGCTGAATAAAAAAAACCTAAGATTGGCACTTAAAAATAGTTATTTGGAAATTACAAGTTGATCATTTGATTTTGTTTTGCTTAATGAATTTATGCTAAAAGCAACTGTGTTGAAGTCTGGAGCTATTATAGATAACTGAGTGGAAAACAAGTGGCATTGATGCTCACTTCATGAAAACACATGTCCCCAGTATGAATCATAATATATAAAAACTACACTTGGGCAACAGATCAAAAAGTTTATTTCCATCCAATAAGATCAGGCAGAATGGGGATGCTATGGATCCCCTCAATCAATGTGTGGCACTGGTGGGTCTTAGGTAGTATGACTTCTGTCATGTGGATCAGCCCTTCAAAGATGACAATTCCAATCCTGTTAGCCTTCTGAAAGTCATGAAGACTTGGCTATTATTCCAAGTTCTGGAGTTAGAACATTAATGGAGCTCCAAATTGGTTGTGGGATATGTTCATTAGGCTTCTACTGATTTTTTTTCCCAGGGCCTTAACTATTTTCTTTAGTAGAGTGGCCCCCAACCTTTCTAGCTTGGCAGCCTGGCCTGGGGGAGGTGACAGGTACATACATGCAACTCCATTTGTGAGCTTCACGTGCGCATCCTCTATTGTGCTCACACACATCCATGAAGCTCCATTTATACAAGTACCTCCATTTGCATGAGAGGATCTTCACACTCGTGCGCTTGCCCATTTTTCCTGTGGCCTGGTTTCAAGGTCATGGACCAGCAGTTTAGCGGATTATGGCTTTGTTTTTGCTCCCATCTTTATTTTGAGTGAATATGACAGATAAACAGTCATATAAATGGGTTAAATAGGTAAGTGTGTCTGAAGACTAGGAGATTGGAAAGGAATTGGTATGACAGAGTGGCTGGTTATGTCTGGGAAGAATGAGACTATATGTAGTCCTTGTTTTATGACCAAGTTATTTGGTCTATTCCAAGTTACAACAGATTTGCAAATTGGTACTTATGACCAGGCCTTGAAGTGACAACTGCCATCTCCGGTGTCACAATCACATGACTGTATTCAAGCATTTGACAACTGGCTCACATTTATGACCGGATGCAATATCCCATAGTCTCTGACCGTCATTTGTGATGCTTCTTGCCAGTTTTCAGAAAAATACACATTCAAATGAATGGATTAGTTAACTACATGTTATTTGTTTAACAACTGCAGTGATTTGCTTTACGACCATTATAAAAAATGCTTGTAAAATTTAGCCTGGTCAAGTGCTACCTCAATTTACACCACCGTTTAGATGGTACAAGCAATCAATTCCATTATTTGGCAAATTTAGTCAAACTATCCTTGAGCTGCCTAACATAGGAGTATATAAGTACTTTATCCTGGCTGCAGAGATGACCAGGACTCTTTTCAACCATTCTTTGCCATCTGCCAGATTCTCATTATCTTCTTTCTGGACCACTGTGCTAAATATGAGAGCATCTGCCAGTTCAGTTAACAATTGAATCCACACATAGTTGGAATACAAGCCCTATTCTTCCATGGAAACGAATAGTTTGGAATCTCGTGCTGAATGGGTTTTGCTTATTATTTTTTTGATGTCTTCTGTGAAAATAAAATATTGGGGTAACCACACAAACAGAATTTTAAACCCAAGGGAAAAAATATGGACATTCAGAAGATGGTAAAAAAAAAGGAACCCACTACACCAAGTCCGGACATAAATTACTAGGAATAAGAAGTCACAGTAATTGACACATCTTGGTAAATCAGTAATTTACCAAGCTCAGAAAAGAATCAGAGAACAGCACTTGGAGGTAACAAAATTAACTGTTTGCTACCATGTAGTGTCATATTTGATTCAGCAAACTAATATACCAATGAAAGGCTGAGATGACATAGAAAAGAATGTGTGATGGACGCTAATAAATGATAAAAGGACTAGCTGTACACATCTATGTTGGAAGAGTCCCAGTTTGCACATGTAAGTATCACCTATGAAGTGCTTCTCTTCTTCCCAATCTCTACATATCTCCCAGTTAGGTTGTACCAGGGCAAGAAAATATAAGAAATGTGCATACAAGTGTAAGTCCACTAGAGGGACCTGAGTTATGACACTTTACTATAAGAAACATAAAAAGCCTCTTTGATGTTATTTCTATATTTTAAATGACTTTAATCTATGGTTTCTCTTATGGTCAAAATACTCTGAGATCCCACAAGTAAGATCTTTGGGGAGCAAGCTATCTGCCAAGGTGAATAATGATGGAAGTGCAAGCCAGCAGAAATGTGTTATGGGCAAATATTACAATCTTAAGGAGTTTAAGTTGTGATTCACAAATGGGTTCACTTTATTGTTTCCCACATTTATTGTCTCTTTTGAAAAAAAGAATGGAATGCAGAACCTTCTCTTTCAGACCAGTTGAAGAAGGGAGGGGGGGGAGCTATTCAGAGCTAAACCTGAATTGGGAAAGATATTCTTCACAGATACCAAAAAGTTAGCCCTGCCTAAAAACTTCCCTAACAGTTCCGTCTATGATGACTCAGAATGTTAGGGGAACTATACAGAGCTTTGAAAATGCTTTTTCTTTGTAATAAGGCACTGGGAAAGAACATGGCAACCAATAGCAGAAATTTCAAGAAGACAACAACATAAAGACAGCTACTAATAAAACTTGCCTTGAACATCGGGGTCATCCATGTGTCCCTGCAAACTTTGCAGAACTTTTTTAATTTCACTGCTCGCAACGCAGTTATTATAAAGTGCCTGTGATACTGAAGTGCTGTCATGTATCTCTTTTTTGCCCTGAAGAAGCTCTATATCTTGGCTTATATCAGGAAGAGGAGGTCGCCAGTATAAGAAAGTATTAAACACATCCTGTCCAGCCTGGATTCTTGAGCTAATTTCCTGATATTCGCTGGTTGGACAGTTTCTAATATCATTAGTTAAAAAAGTCTCATCTCCCTGAGGTAATATAGTCTGATCTATTCCAAAATTGATGTGTATGGCTGAACATTGATTCTGTGAATCCAAGTGTGTCATTTCAGAACAAACCACAGGGGTAAAAGTAGATTCTACTGCCAAAGATTCCAATTTATTTTCCATTGAGTCCTCTGATCTGAGAAGAGAAATACTGTTAAAATAACTGTGAAAATATAAAGTCAACATAAACTAAGCTCGCCTAAATGTAGTGGTTTAAGTACAGTTTCAATTATGATAATAATGGCTTTTCTCTCAAAATTAATCTTGCTACTGAAAATGCTGGTGCTTCCTAAGATTAAACAAGCTTAAATTTAACTTGTTGAACTTCAAATTATTTACTAATTATTTGGCCTTCCAGGTCATATTTGCTGCGAAGTCAAGAAATTGACAATGAATTCTAATTGTCTGATCAAGGAGATTCCAAGATAATATAAAAGCTTTATGGCACTACTATCCCCCCACATTCAGAAGAGAAGGAAGTGATAAAACAAAAGTCCAATAGCCTCTGGATTAAATTTTGAAATAATTCTTTTCAATTTTTGCAACAAGGTAAGTTGTTTGAAACTATCTTGCTGTAAAAACGTGTCTTAGACTTTATCTCTAATCTGATATGTGCAATTTATTTCTGCCATGTTTTGTATCTCATAAAGGGATGAAACAATTGGATATATATACATAGATAGATAGATAGATAGATAGATAGATAGATAGATAGATAGATAGATAGATAGATAGATTAGATAGGATAGATAGATAGATATGCTGTTCAGCTTCGTTTGGGTATTATCTCACGTCATTGTAGTTGTACTTTTAAAGTTGTAGCAACGTTTTGGCAGAATCTCATCTGCCATCATCAGGCTTCTGT
>BHFT01082162.1:0-11533 GCA_004320025.1 Laticauda laticaudata | reverse complement strand
GATGATGGAAGAGAATGGAAGCGGCACATCGACCAGCTTCATTCTCGCACCCTCGAATGCAATAACACACTAGCGCCAATAATAAATATCGACCAAAAAACAACCAAGGAGGGGGGGAAATACAAAATAATAAAAAAGGGAGAGACGAACCTCCCTTAACAAGGCAACAAACACTACACAAAGGCTTTCAAATAAATCGAAAAGAGCACTCATGGTTAGTGGAACCCTAAAAGAGAAGTCTGGGAGCAGGGGAATGAAGCGAGGCCTTCCTGGAAGGAGACAGCCAGGACAGCTCAACCAACCTGGTGAAACCAGGAGGGAGCGGCGGAGCCATCTCAACCGGCCCGAGAGACTCAGGCGGGAGTGGCAAGGCTGACTTACCCTTCCAGGAGGTTCCATGGAGAAAATACAGAGAAACAGTGATCCCGTCCGAACCGCTTGAAGACCACGCCGAGACTGAGCTGCGCAGGTCAACCAGGACTCAAAAAAGCTCCACATACGTGTGTGACTACGTGACACACGTTGGACTGAACCAAGGGGGGAGGGGTGTTCTGTATGGAACTTGGTTGGCTCCAAGTTCCCTATTCTGATTGGCCAAAAAGGCCGTTCTCGGATTGACCATTAGAGAACCAATCTGATTGGCTACCTGACGGCGGGAACATTTAAAGTAGTGTCATTGGCCACAAGCTGCGAGCAAGCTGCTATAAAAAGTGCTGCCGCGGCTTGGGCTCTTGTTCCGTTATCATTGCTTTACTGAGTTAATAAAAGAGTTGTTGTTGGAACCCGGTCTCATGCAACTTATTTCCGGATGGAACAGAAACAGTCAAGTGGGAGGGGATGGGTGATAAGGAGTGGTGAGAAGATTAACAGTAATAATAGTGTACACTTTGTAAATAGTTGAGCAGTGTTGAGGGAATTATTTGTTTCACAGAGTGATGGCTTTCGGGCAAAAAAACTGTTCTTGTGTCTAATTGTTCTGGTGTGCAGTGCTCTATAGCATCGTTTTGAGGAAAGGAATTGGAACAGTTTATGTCTGGGATGTGAGGGGTCTGTAAATATTTTCACAGCCCTCTTTTTGACTCATGCGGGATACAGGACCTCAACTGAAGGCAGGTTGATAGTAGTTCTTTTTTCTGCAGTCCTAATTATCCTCTGAAGTCTGTGTCAATCCTGTTGGGCTGCAGAACCAAACCAGACGTTACAGAGGTGCAGATGATTGACTCAATAATTCCTCTGTAGGACTGTATCAGCAACTCCTTGGGCAGTTTGAGCTTTCTGAGTTGGCGCAGAAAGAACATTCTTTGTTGTGCTTTTTTGNTTGAGCTTTCTGAGTTGGCGCAGAAAGAACATTCTTTGTTGTGCTTTTTTGATGATGTTTTTGATGTTAGATGTCCATTTTAGATCATGTGATATAGTAGAACCTGTAAATGTAAATGCAAATGTAAAAACTTTGCTGTTAAGTTGTTTTAGTAAAACTGACAACCCTAAATCTGTTCCTGACAAATTTATTTTTATAATTTACCCCAAATCCAGATAAATGTTAGCTTAGTTTTATTGGAAATTGCATTTGTTGAAACATTGCATCATCAAATTATGTCAATTCTTATAAATAAGCTTTGTTGAGGTTAAGTATTTGGGGTTTTGTACAGTAAGAACAATTATATCATTGAAAACAATATAGATACCAGATAATATATTTAATCTTTATAAATAATATTAAGAAGCTCATTTTTTACAAAATTCAATACATCAGTTATGAAAATCCATCCAGTCAAACGATTGGAAAAAGAAATTAATCCGTCAAACCCAGCTTTAAAGTCTGAAAATAAAAATATATATCCCTTCTACTAAATCAAATTGCTCAGCAAGAGAAATAGACATCAAGAATGAAAATAGTGAAGACTTAGTATTTCCTCTTTCAACTGCTCTAAAAGCAGGGATCTCCTTGGTAAATTTCTAGAAACAATATGCTATCACTGTCCTATTACAATTAAAATATTTAACTTAATTATCATAAATATTTATTTTTTCACCAGCTAAAATAAGACTATAACATTCATTAAATTTGGGTAAGAATTAGAACAATATTGCCTGTTTCTAAAAATTCCACATATAGAACATACTTTGAATTCTGGGTGACTTAAATGCCAAAATTAACATTGATAATGATGCTGTAGTAACCAAGTAAGATCAGAGCATCAATCAGAGCAGTTTGGTATGATCCCTTCGGCTGTGATCTTGCTTTTTCTCAGCCACCAATTCCTGCTAACTAAGAGTCCGATTTGTGAAATTTTAACTTAGGAGCAGAGATATTGCCATGTTAGTATTTAAATATAGGACTCTTTGAAAAATAATGGCATGTAAATTATTCTTATTTAAATCTCATGATTTCCTTTTTCCACATTGAACAGCATAATTAGGAATATAAGAATTGTGCTGATCAAAAATATTTAATAATATTTCATTTTAGAAAAACACAGTAGGCTGTAAATTTATGTTTCTTTCTCTCCCTGATCTCTAAAGTAGGATCCCGGTAAAGAATGAAGACACTATCATTTCTACAAATGAAGAAGGATAATTCTATTTAATGAAACAATCCTTTGAACTTTTATTGGCCTTTTGCTCTGATGGGATTTATATTGATAACTGGTCATTCAGATACTGAAGAGCCATATGTAATGCAATCAAAGATTATGACAAAAAACATAATAGGGTAACTTTTTAAAGATGATTTAGGGAATCATTTTGTTTTATTTCAAAGAAAAAAAAATCCTATCCTATAGGTTTTCTTGGTGCAAATAATATTGGCAGTATGTTTCAGTCATATTTTCATGATTATAGTATCGGCCTTGACATAAACTATACATAGAATAAAGTGTCAGGGGGAACTGGAATTCTCAATAGCCAATTTGCATTTATAAAATACAAATAGAGTCTGAACCTATTAATTTGGTATGCTGTTCAAGTAAATACATTATAGAAGCAATTTATGTTAGCATTGAAATAAGAGCTGGCCTATATTTTCTCTATGTATGCAAAATAAAATAATTTTCTTTTATTGACTTGATAATTGGAAGCAGTCAGAAGAAAGATGAGGTAACACTATGTAGTTATGTGCCAATGACCAGAATCTTTAAGAGTAGCAACACCAGGCAAATGCTAAAAATTCCTGTTTCTTCTCTCGATTGCATTGCACGGAGACATTACATGCCTACTGTTTTGATATGAAACCAAGTCTCATTTTAGCCTAGAGTAGGAACTCAGCCTGTATATTTAGTTTATGGTTCATGTGCCATGCCACCTTAGGAAATTGGATTAATTAAGTAAACATTGATTACATTGAGTTAACTGTGTGTTAATTTTCCTCCTGGCTTGATGAAACCAGGCAGATTCCTGAAGGACTCTCTCTAGGCTTATGTCGATCTGAAACAGAAGTGTTTAAGCATGGAGGGCGCAGAGGTGAATGACAGATCAATGGGTTGTGTAGTCTGGTGCCAAGGAGAGCTGGATTTCAATTGGTTACTTGATCATGTGTTGATTTTGTTGGTAGTTATTCAGGCACAAACCAGGTGAGGGATACCAAATGGGTGATTCATTATATTTCTTCATTTGCTGGTAATCCTGAAAAATCTGCTGCTCAGATTTTCACAATAATGTTGAGAACTGGAACAGCATTTTATTTGGGACATTTCTGAATCTACTTTACAAACAGACTTTATGGAGTCTGTTTAGGAATGCAGATTCAATTCAAGATTTTAAAATTTTATTTGGATTTGCATCTGAAATGAACAGTGCAAGGATATTTCAATATCCAGTAAAATATACTTTGATGTAGCTAACATATTTATATACTATATATCACTCTTAAATGTCATGCTAATTCAGCAATGAGTTATAGGTGGTCACTGAACTTAGGATCAAAACTTTCTGTTATTCATGGTTGTTAAATGAATCTGGCTCCCCCATTGACTTTACTTGTCAGAAAGTCACAAAAGGTGATCAAATTACCTTGGGACACTGCAATCATCATAAATATATGTCAATTGCCAAGCATCTGAATTTTGATCCTGAGGATGTTGTAATGGTGATAAATGTGAAAAAACAGTCAAAAGTCACTTTTTTCAGTGCCATTGTAACTTCAAACAGTCACTAAGCTAATGGTTGTAAGTCAAGGACTACCTATAGTAAGTTGGGAATCTGCATTGGATATTTAAATGAATAGTTGATCATCAGATTCAATTGTTACCCAAAGGAAGCAGGATCCACTGCATTCCAGAACCTGACACACCCTTCCAAACAAAGGATAATAGATGGCAAGTTTTCCTTGGAGTGGCCCACTCTATGTCTTATGGATATTCCTACCAGCACTAGAATAGAATGGTTCTAATTCTTGAAAATAGATCTAGACCAAGGGTCTTCAAATTTGGCAAGTTTAAGACTTATGGACTTCAACAAGCCCTGAGCTAACATGACTTCCTGAGCTAACATGACTGGAGGAAGAATTCTGGGTGTTCGGAAAGAAGCACGTGAGACTGGGTTCCAACAATAAACTCTTTTATTAAACTCGCTAAGCAATAGTAACGGAAAAACAGCCCAAACCACGGAAGCCCTTTTTATATTGGTTTGCCCGCGGCTTGTGGCCAATGACACTGCTTTAACTGTTCCCTCCATTTGGCGGTCTAACTGAATTGGTTCTTTAACAGCCAATCCGTGAATGGCCTTTTTGGCCAATCAGAATAGGGAACTTGGAGCCTACCAGGTTCCGCACAGAACACCCCTCCCCCCTTGGTTTAGTCCAACGTGTGTCATGTAGTCACATAGGAAGCTGGGGCTTTTTTGAGTCCAGGTTGACCTGCGCAGCTCAGTCTCGGCGTGGTCTTCGAGCAGTTTGGATGGGATCACTGTCTCTCTGGTCCTTCTCCATGGAACCTCCTGGAAGGGTGAGTCAGCCTTGCCGCTCTCGCCTGAGTCTCTTGGGCCGGTTGAGATGGCTCCACTGCTCCATCCATGTGGACTAGTGGTTGGTTTGAAGCTGGCCTGGCTGTTTCCATTCAAGGAAGGCCTTTCGCTTTGTTCTCCTGCTCCCAGACTTCTCAGTTTGGGGTCAATCTAACCATGGGAGTACTATCTCTTTTTATTGTTTGAAAGTCTTTTAGTGTAGTGTTTTAGTTGCTTGTCTCATGGGAGGGTTCATCATCTCCCTTTTATAATTGTTTTGTATGCCCCGCCCCCTCGGTGTTTTTTGGCGATATTTAATTTTTTTTTGGTTCTGTGTTGGTGTTTTCGTTCAAGACTGTGAGAATGAAGCTGGTTCTATGTGCCACTGCCCCATTCTCTTACCGTCAGTGCTAGGGAGTAGTTGGTACAGACACGAGGGGGGCCTGATTTTAATTTGGTGCAAGTTGCTGGCTGAAAGCACACAATGGTTTCCCTATGGTGGAGGTGTTTCTCGCATAGGAACCAGATCACCAATATAAATGTTTGGTATTTGCCTGGAGGAGTCGGGGGGTGTTGTCCCGGGTGTAAGTGGGTGTGCAGTCTGTCTAGCGTAGTAAACTCAATTTCACTTACTCGTAGGTCGTGATTCTGCTGGTTTTTGTTGGTTGTGGCCTGCAAGGGTAGATATGCTATAAGGAGTTACTAGTTTGGTTTAGTTTTGTCTTGCACCGTCCGCCCTTGTCGCATTTATCTAGGCCCTCACTAGTGTAAGCGAACCATGCGTTCAGCCTGGCTGTTTTGCAGCCAGATGGGCCTGCGCGCTGTTTAAAACAATGTCGGAGCCCTGGGCAGCCAGATTATCGTTCGAATGCGGAACGGCTGTAAACTGGGACGTCCATTAATCTGGGACGACCAGTAACATCAGGTTAGCCCATTGTGTAGTAGTGAAAATGCAAGTTCTCTTTAGCTGTTTCATTACCTGCCTCGGTGGTTATAGGAAGCATAAAGGACTGACTTCTAACGGCAGTTCGAGGGATAGGCATCCACAAACTATTAAGGGAAGGCTGGTTTCCTTTTGTTTCGGGCCCAGCAACAAGTCATGTATGCTAGTCTAGACCATAGACCCTGGGGAGTTTCCATTCTCTGACTGATGCCTGTGGGGGGTAGCTCGATTTATTGACAGTCACGTCGGCATGTTGCAGCACATGACCAAGGGATTCAATATACTTGTCCAGCCCTGGCCACCACACATAACTCCTGCGCAGGATTTCATTTTGACCGATGCCCGGTGTGCCCTTGTGCAACATGCACAGAACGATCTTCCTGAGTCTGTTTTTGGTATCAACACGCCTATCACCCCATAATATGCAACCCTTCTCTATAGACGTTCGGTCTGTCAGGTGTGAAATGGCCCTTAAAAAGTCTGAGTTTTTCTCTTTCCGGCCAGCCCTCCTGACCACAATTCAAGATTGCACGCTGTCAAAGGTCTTTTGCAAGTGGCTCTCACGACGTCCGCTGGGTTATCAGCACCCCTGGGTCAAGGCAGGTCTCTAGTTGAAGTTGTGGAAGGATGGTTGGAGCTGGGTCCTCTTTCTGTGATGGGCAGCAGGGAATGGACTCAGGGCGTTTCAGCAGTGTGATGGCTTTTCCAGGTGATGAATCGAGTGTGTTAGGAGGAGGCAGCGCAGGAATTTCAAGACAACCTCTCATTCTAGGACCCAGAATGTTCGGGGTTGGCTTGATTGCCTGCTAGGATTCCTCAAAAGGGCTTTGTGATCAGTGATGATCAAAAAAGTTTTGACCGTAAAGGTACTCATTGGAATCTTTTGACTTCCAGTGATGATTGCGAGGGGCTTCTCGGTCGAGTTGGCTGTAATACATTCTGACTTGGAAAGCATCTTGAATAAAAAGCGACCGGTTTGCTTTCTCTGCCATCGGGTTAGCTTGTTGCTCAGGATGGCCACCGATCCCAAAAGGCGATGCATCACAGGTGCCGTCCAAGGGCAGGGTATTGCTATACTGGATTAAAACGCGTGTTAGACGTTAATAGGTCTTTGTAACCTGAAATCTGCCTGTTCCCCCGGTGGCCCCATGTCCAAGTAGTTTTTTTTATTCTAGCCAGCTGATGTAGGGGTTTCTGCTCTGGTTGCCTTATGGACAGGAACACATTGTAAAATTTATGAGACCTAGAATTTCTTTGAAGGTCAGTTTTTGTTCCTAGTCTAGGAGTGTCTTTGATTGCCTTTTATTTTTTTTTTTTCGGTGGATTTATGCCTTTTTCATCCGATTAAATAGTCCAAAACTCGAAACTTGGTTTGGTGGCTAATCACATTCTGTCTCATTTTACCTTGAGGCTGCGTCTCAAATCTTCTTAAAACTGCTCTTTAATCTGTTCTCTAGTTGCGTTGGCATTTTTTTGCTGAGACCAGAACTCGTCAAAAATAAAGGACGACTCCCTTCGATTCCATTTAACAGGTGTTTCCATCAGGCTTATGAACATTTCCATTGGGCCAATGCAAACGGCCCAAATGAGACGGGTTAAACTGCGAAATGCCCCTCTTGTTCACAGTGCGGTCTTGGCCTCTGTGGTAATGGGGGTTCAACGGGTAGTTGTTGGTTATACCTGTGCGAGAATTAAGCTTCGCAAAAAAATTTTCCTCCCACTAGGTTTGAGTGCAGTAATGTTGCATGCGGTTACTGGGGTATTGCCACTTTGTTTTTTTTTTTAAAGAATTTTATTAATTTTTTACAAACCCAAACAATAACATTACATAACATAAAACATTTATTCTCATATATTCTTCGGTGTGTCGTGTCACTGGTGTGTCGTGGTTCATCAGTTTTGTGCATTCATTTTATTAGTGTCCAATTTACAATTATAATTGGCCATAACAATTTATATTATCAATTCAATCTTGATATTACTAATCTTTCATTCTTTATGGGGATATCAATTACTTTAAACAATTATTCTATAGAGGCAAATCAAATAATCGGTAAAGCAAATTAATCCTAAAAGAAAAAACTCTTTATAGATATAGTGATTAATATTCTATTATAACTTAATTACATTCTAGCCATTTGATAAAAAAAATCACAAATTTCATAAAATTGTTTATCTTCTTGCTCTCTAATTTCAAATGTCTCAATTCTACTCATCTCAGCACATTTCTAATATTTTTCTTAATAATTTCTTCCTGTAGTGGTATTTTCTCATTCTTCCAATTTTTAGCAAATACAATTCCTAGCCGCTGTTAATACATTACAATTCCAAATATTTCAATTCTTTATTGTATGTGTTCAGGGTAATTCCCAATAATAAAAGTCTCTGGTTTCAAGTCTATGTGTTTCTTTGTCATTTTTTTCCAACCATATGTGAATTTTAGTCCAATATTTTCTTAGCCTCCTCACAAAGTCCAACACATAATGATAGATATGAGGCCAGGTATCTTGATGACATTTCCAACATTTTTTTTCAGATTTTATTCATTGAACATTTTGCTATTCTTGTCGGGGAAGTGCCACCTGTAAAACATCTTATACAAGTTTTCTTTATATGCTGTTGACATTGTCATTTTATAAATTTTTGAGACCCATTAATTTTTGCCATTTTCTCTAAATCAATCCCCATATTCCAAAATTTTTCCCCCAAACAATCATTAGTTTCTTTAACTTGTTCTTCTTCTAGGTTAAGTTCCCAATAAATAACCATATAATTTTTTTTAATCACTTGCTCATCAGTACCCATCAATATCTTATCTAAAATCAGTCTGTTTATCATAGAATCCTTCCATTTTAAAATCTTCATCATATCCTTTGAATGTATTTGCACCATATGAAACCAATTCATCTTATACCTTGTTCCTCTTAAGTTTTTGGATCGATTTAAGTTTCCACCCTTTTCATCTAACAATTTCCCCATATTTCTAACTGTTTGTTCCTTTTTTATAAATCATAGGATAGGAAAAATGCCCAATAGTCGATAACAAACTCCGGGAATTTCAAATTTAACATTGTTTTTTTTTATCTTTTTCCCAATAACCCACAAAGACTCCCGTAATAATGTCCTCTGAAATACCCTAGTGTTTTAGTTCCCTTGTACCATAAAAAAAGCATTATGCCAGCCCAACATAAATCATGGCCTTCTAATGTCAAACAATCTATGTTTTCTTAATGGTTATCATTCTTTGACCCACCATCAAACTTGCAGCTTGATAATACAGTTCCCAATTAGGCAAGCCAAAAACTCCTCTAATTTTCTAGTCATCTGTAAGAGCTTTAACTTTTTCTCGCTCTTTTACCTTGCCATATTAAACTTTTAACATGAGTTTTATTTAATTCTTCAAAATAATCTTATTCCAAAGGTCTAATTGGTATTGTTTGAAAAGAGAAATAAAAATTCTAGGGAAAAATATTCAATCTTAATTGTTTGAAATTCTCCCTATTAATTGGACAATTGCAAGTTTTCCCATTCTTCAAATCTATAATTATCTGTTGTTTTGAGTTTAGTATAATTATTTTCTTTTAATGTGCTACATCTTGCCGTCAAATATATCCCCAGATACTTAACCTTTATTTGATAACGAATTCTTCAAAAGATCTGTCAATCTTCTCTTTGTTCTCAATAAACATTATTTTTTAGTTTAAAATCTTTTGTTTTACATCTTTATTCTATCTTCAATGCCAGCCATCTCACCATAATGTCTCTATCTTTTTCAATAACATTTCGACAGTTCTAACGGTCTTCCAGAATAAAAGCTTAAGTCGTCAGCAAAGCTTGTAGTTTAAATTTCTTCTTTTTTAATTTCATTCCTTTTATAACTTATCATCCCTAATATTTCTATTTAACACTTCCAAAGTTCAATACGAATAACAAAGGAAGATAGAGGGACACCCTTGTTCTTGTAGCTTTTCTTATATTAATAAATCTGTAAAATTCTCCATCCATCATTACGTTTGCTGTCTGTTCTATTATATATGGCTTCTTATTGCTTGAATAAATTTTCGGCAAAAACCCATCTGTTCCAACAGTAACAACATTAAATCTCCATTCACCATTGTCAAAATGCTTTTTGAGCATCTAGAAATATCAAAAGCCATTTTGCTTCTCAGAGTGAGCCTCATTAATATTCCAAGTATCCAAGGATTACTCTCATATTGTCCTCTAATTTGCTCTCTTTGGCAGAAATCCATTTTTGATCTGAGTGAATAAAATTATTTAAATATTTTTCAGTCTTTCTGCTATATTGAGCAAAAGATTTTATAATCTGCATTCAAATAAAGAAATAGGTCTATAATTCTTAAAAATTTTGCAGGCGGTCAGCCTCTTCTTTTGAATAAAGTGTTAATATAAGCCTCTGACCATGTTTTGGGCATGGTACTCATTCTCTTTAACATAACTTCATTCAATAACTTCTAAGATGGAATGCTCAATGATTCTTGAAAATTTTTATTAGAATTTCTGCCGGAGCCCATCTGCCGACCTGGTGCATTTCATTATTTGCTCTAAATGCTCGTTTAATTCCTTCATTGTTAGTATTACTTTCTAACATTTTTCTTCAGTCTCTTTAAGGTATCTTTGGTAAGTTAGCATTCTGTAAATTACTGTTTAATTTTATCCTCATCACAGTATTCTCTTGTTTCATATAATTGCCCCATAAAAATCTTGAAGGTAATTTTCTTTTCTCACCTTATTATCACCAATAAACTTGCCTTGATCATCTATTCAGTCAATATTTTCTTTGAATTTCCTTCTGCCTTTCTCAATTTATATTGCTAGCATCTACTGGTTTCATTTTGCATCTTTCAAAATAACGTATAATCTGATTCGTGGCCATGTTGTCTTCTTGCCCTAGACGATTAGCTAGAAACACCAGCAAATAACGTGTCGTGCGTACGGTGTGTAATCCAAGTCCTTATATTCTCTTCCAAGGTCTTGGAGGCGTGTCTTCCTAATATTCTTTTTCTTGTATAATCCTATTATCAACCTCTAGCATTGCCTCATGATCCAGACATTCTGCATGAACGAGTATCCCTTTCAAAATGAAAGGCTAATTCCTCTCCAACCAGTTATTAAAGTCTTTCTCCTTTAAATAGTGTATAATGTCCATCTCAATCTTTTTGTGTACCTCCATTTAATTGGTCATGTGTGCTTATGGGTCTGCCCAAGAATTGTTCAACTGTTCTTGATAGTGGATATTAATTCTGTTGAGATCCAAATCAATCAGTACTGGACCATGTATCTAAATCCTATAGAGATAATAAGATATGTTAGCTTTTAACATTTCTTCTCTCCATAATATCAAGGTTAAATTCATTCTATCATTTTAAAAGAGTATTAGGGAGAGTCTTTCTATTGTTATGTCTGTGTATGAGCCAATTGTTGTCCACAATCCATTAAAATCCTCCCATTCATAATATATGACAAATCCATGCATATTACCATAGTGAGGTATTTATAATATCGCTTCTGTACATTCGGAGCATATAATGCAACGATGTGTGATCTAGGAGTTCCTGTTATTCCACCTTATATATACTCTGCCGTCTTCATCCGTGTAGATCAGTTTTGCGAAAATATCCCGAAAATTCTCTT
>BHFT01082157.1:0-18325 GCA_004320025.1 Laticauda laticaudata | reverse complement strand
TCGCGTTAACCAACGGATGGCAAGTGTTTTCTCCGTTTTACATCCTCTTTCCATCTGTTGGTGCAGTGTGACAGGGGCTTTAGGGCTGAAATAGGGTCCTTACTGCTTTCTGAGCTTGGTTATTATTCTTTCTGGATTGTTTATTGTTTGTGCTAGCCATACAACTTGCAAATCTACAATATATTTCTAGATGTTAACTAGAACTATTAAATGTTACTGAAGTTTTTTGTTTTAAAAAAATCACAAGTCATGGTTGCTTGATACTTATTATTTGTTTTTGGTCCACCCAAGACAAAAAACCTGCTAAACATAATGAACATACAGTTTTCAAAGCAGACTTGTATCTCCACAGTTTTCATTTTATAAAATACAGGCGAACAAATTTTATATGTAACACTTGTAGTTTTGCTTATTTTGAGTCTAATTACTTAATATATTTGTAATGTCACATACCTTTTGGAAGGGTGGAATGTAAGACACCTCTTAAGTAGAGCTAAAATATTTTCAGGAACTTCCTAAAATATAAATTTCAATTTAGTTAACTTGATTATTTCAATCAAATCAATACAGATAGGTTATATGGTTTAACCAAAAAATGGGCATCTTATAATAGCCATAAACACACACAGTAAATATAAATAAATTGAAACCAATAACTAATCAAAATTGCAAAACCGGGAGAATGTCATTACCATGATGAAAAATATATAAATAATAGATTAAAAACTTAATAAAGATCAATAAATGAACCAATATGACTAATTAAAAGTTAAATAAATGAATGATAGCAAATATTCAACTATATGCTCTTTGAAAAGGTTTCACGTTTAGTCACACCCAGATCGAGTTGGAGCAAATCTTAATTCTAAAGAGACAGTTTCAACCAGGCTGGAGCAACATCTGAGAAATGTGCCTCTGGCCTACAATTCAAATAGGGTATAAGACTAAGCAAAACATGCCAAAATATAGGCACTTTCTTTCAAAAGGAATTAAAGATAAATATCATTCTGATTTACTACCAAGAAGAGGGGTATAAATTATATTTGCTACACTTTAGGGCTGAACAAAATCGACTAAATATACTGCAGCAGATTTTAAATCAATCTCTATTACGCACACATCACCCAGCAGATTTTTTAGATTACATGCTAATTCAGAAAAAGCAGAAACAGTTTAATATAGCAGATAGGAATGAATATCCAGTAACTGGATATATTCAGAGAGTAATCAAGCTGAGGATCAAGGAGTTTCTTTAAAGACATTGTTACTAAATCTTTTGGTTTATGCTTTAAGAAAAAATCCACTATGAATGATAATTAGTCATTGTGGGTATAAGTAAGCAATTCTAACCTTCAGAATGTCCAAGCATCCATGTTCCTCAGCTAGCACTGTTATGATGTCATCAACACATCCTGTATGTGGGAATGAGTTATTAATAATTCTCAAGAAAACAGCAAATAGTTTTCACGTTTTTCAAGATTTATTACCACAGCATGAAATCTTGAACTTAAAAGCTTCTTCTTACATTCATAAAAATAGTTTTTTCCTCTTTCATGTGTGTGCACACATTGTTTCTCTTCTATCTGGTCTCTTAAAAGCAAAACACCCATATCAGAAATGTGTGAAATATATGTACAAATTGGATAATCTAGCAAATAGAAGGGTGAGTTTTGCTAGATCTTGTTCAGATTTCTATATTTGATGATAAGGGGCATTATTCAAAACTCTAGGTGGGTACACTTACCAGCACACCAAACTGGCTCTCATGTACACAAAGAAATAACATTATTGCAATTATTATATACTAATCAAAAAAAATACAACCCAGTAATTTTGAAAGTGTCATCATTTTATATCTCAAAGGAATTTCAAAATATTCTCTTTTCAAAAATGTCCATCTCTATGGTGAAAGCTGATATTCTGGATGCTACCAATCCACATTATAAATTCCATTCTAGTATCTGAGATCAAAATTATTTGAGCATTTTAAACACAACTATGAAAATCAACTTGTGGTTTTGTTTATATAGTACACCAGGAATAGACAACTTTTTCAATTTGTCAGCAAATTCATAACTTTGAGAGAATGTCATGGATTTTCAAATAACATGACTGCTTTATGAAGTCTTCTATACTTATGATTTTAGGGCATAACCAATAGCCAATATCAGTAAAAGGTATTGAACAAAATGCAAAATGATAACATTATTTTCTATTACCTCCTCTTTTGCCCATGGTATACTCTCTACTATGTTTGTTTTTATATATGTTTTCAGGGTAAGTTGGCAAACTTACAAATAAAGCATTGGCGGCTGCTACTCATTATTTTTACTTTTTTTCTGGGGGCCTAGTTTCATTCTTGAAAACAAAGATGCTAGAAGTTGATATTTTGCTCAGATGCTTCCCACATCTTTTTTTTTTAAATTAAAATCCTGGGGTGAGTAGAAATCTGGGTAAAGTTGCTTATACAGTATTAAATGTACAATATATAAATATGTTCCATTATATGGATGGTCTGATAAGCCCAAAAAACTGTACGGTGGCTCCTCTTTATTCAAAACAGTACAAAAATAAATCAATTGTAGTAAATTCAAGAAAAGATTAATAAATATTACATGTGGTTTCATTTCAGGTGTCAGGGTTCAGAAGGATGCCCTAATTAATTCATGAGCCTCAAACCAAGTTTCAAAAGATATCCAATTGTTTATTAGGGGCAACATGTCTGCACTTTTCCCAAGTGCAGTTGGCTCTGCCCTACGTAATTTACTGCCCACCTATGACCCTGTTTCCCCTCTCTTCCCAGGGCGTGTCATAAATCACATTATCCAATGAAGCACTTTCACAGGCTATAGAAAACACACCTTTCTGGCTGGCTCTGGTAATCTGGGACACAATCTGGACAAAGATATGCATGGAATGTGCTTTTGGTCATAGCAACAGAACTGCTTCATCAGATCTCCCCATCACCATCTTCTTATGGCAACTCAAAAGCAAGCCAGGAATGCTTATGAGTTGACAACAGATATTTCTTCACAGATATGAAATGTAGCTATTATATACAGGCCCAGTGTTTGCAAAAGAGATGATACAACATCAACCACAGTCCAGAAATAAGGTTACAATACATAAAAGAAATACTGAAACTATTTTGTAGGTAGTCAACACTTATTTCATTCCAGGACCAGTGAAATTTGTTTTTCATATATCATTGTATAAAATGCCCTAATAACCTGAAGTTAAGAGCAATGATACTTCACTGCTTTTATGAGTAGAACTGACTAAATGCATTTCCAATTTTCAGATACACTAAAAAATACCACATTCCAGAGCTTGAATAATGACTTGGTGCTCATTTGGGATTTTATGAAGCCTTCAATGATCTGCGGTTATTTGTACATTACTCACCAAGATTAAGTATCAGTTTTAGTCTCTCAGCTACATCCAAACTCTGAAACAGTTTTCTGCCCTAAAGCCAACAATAAAGAGAGTGATTAATGAAGCATTATTATGAACCGCACAGCCATTGTGTGTACTTAAATCATGTATTAACTGAGACATCCATGAGGATGATTGTTGTTTTTAAATAGACCTCAGTAAAAACGTGTATAGTCCTAAAAGATTTGTATGCCTATCTCAAGGTTATGCTGAATTATGCTGAACAGCTTCTATCCCAGGGCAGGAGTTCTTTTGAATTCTGCTGTATAGTGAGTGCAGTGCGGATGTAGTGTTGGGGATTTTCGGTTCAATGTGTGAAGGGTGAAGGATGTGTGTTTGTGTTTATTTTCATGGTCATGGCCATGATGTGCACTGAAGATGGTGTTTGATTTCGTTGTATGAGGTACAATGACAATAACAGAAAACTAAACTAAACTAATTTCCTCTGGACCATACCATTGGAGAAAGGGGAAAGGGCAATGCAACATTGCAGTATTTTCTAAGCATTAATTTTTTTCTTTAATTAAATGATTCAAAAAAAGTTCATTGGTAGAACAAAAATATTCCAAGCATGGTTCTCAAATATTTGAAAAAAAGAGAGCATTTCTGAAGCTGGGGCTTTAACATTATCATCACTATTGCTTAACGACTTTGAAAGTTCTGATGAAGTTGAAAGTTGTGGTCCAACTATGGTTCCCCTCAAAAGCATAAAAACACATGTTACATACCATGCAAAGCTCAACTAATATAATACCAAGAGACCACACATCTGATTTAGGACCAGAACGCAGGAACTTTTCACTCTGCATGTGATCACTGCATTTAATAATTCCTTGTGCAATTACTTCAGGGGCCAGATACGATGGGTACCTAAAAATGAGTATCATCTTATTAAAATATTAAAAAACAAATAAATAGAAAGGTGATGCTGAGACATTCCTGGTTACACCTTGAAAAGAAACATTATTTATGTACCATATGGAGATTGATTTTATAATTTCTTTGTCCCACAGCACTATTGTTCACTGAACCAGACAATGAGATAAATTAACTTATGCTTCAAACTTTGTTAAACTTTGTTTAAAAATTTATTATTCAGGAGAGGTGAGGACAAACAAACTTCACAACTCACTTGCCAATGCCTATCTTTTTCTTTAATAAACAGAACTTTAAAAAAAAACATATTCTGTCATTAAAGTCAATTTGTAGGTCCAATAGGTTTTACAGGTAGGCCATGGAAATTGAGAATTGACTTGGTCGAAGCATGCTTTTAAAAGTTCAGTCTAAAGGATAACAAATAGGTTTTTTTACTCATAGTTTTCAGAGTGTTCTTTCTATACAATTTCCTAAGTTGCTATTTTCTCCTTTTTTATCCCATAAATATTATTTCATCATTGTTAACATGATTTCATTAATGCAATAAAGTATGCGAGTGTCAGGGTCTATTTGCCTCTCTCACACACTCTCATTCTCATTGATGGCCCCATCAGAAGCTGGTTTGGAAGAGGAAGATGAGCCAGAACTGGGGCCATTAAACAGGAATCCTCAGGAGTGTCCAGCAGGGCTGGGCTTCAAAAATTCGAGCAAAAGGTTCTCTGCCAGGTTGCTGGGTGGGCATGGCCATGGTGTGGCCTAGTTGTCCTCCTGCATCATGGCGGGGTGGGGGCATTTTTGCCCTTCCTGGGCTCTGGAAGCTTTCCTTGAGCTTCTGGGAGGGCGAAAATGGCCTCCCTGGGCTCCGAGGGAACTCTGGAAGCCGGAAACAGGCCTGTATCTGTCCTTCCTGAATTTCTGGGAAGCCGGTTTTTGCCTTCCTTGAGCATCCATGTGCTCCCTGCACTTATCTGCATCCAAAACGAGCCGCATGGGGACTTCTGAGAGGGCACGCAGGACCAGCCAGGAGTGGGATTTTTCCAAACAGCACAGAATCTTAGCTAGGGGCTCTCCCGAACCCCTGCAAAACCCCAGCAGCCCACTCCTGGTGACCAGCAAGCCCAGGAGGTAAGGAGGACACAGTCATGGGATCTGTTTGGCATCAAGAGGAACAGTCAACTGGACTGTCAACCTCCTGCATTAACCAAAGCAGGGGAGAACTGGCTACTGATGTTTAGCATCAATGAGTGGCAACAGACTGCCCCCAATGAGGAACAGCTGCCATCATAATAGAAAGTGATGTTTTTATGATTCTGAGAAAAGCCTTTACTAAGTGATTTTATTCTGTGCATACACAGTTTTTCTTGAATATTGGAAGAGCAATAAATGTTAATATTAGTCAAATGTACTAGAAAGTTACTCTTCTAATGTTCTTATATGATTTATGGTTGTTTTAAAACAACTTACCCTATAGGAAAGTCAACATCTGCACCATAAGCAGTCATATGATAAAGGCCAAATTTTGACAATTTAGTATGCCCCTGTTAAAAGAAAATAAACCATTTAACTACTCAACAAAGTTTTCTGCCTTGTACATTAGAAATAAACATCAATACAAATCTTTGAAGTTCCAATTCCTATGGACAGAATTGGAAAAAAGACTTCCTGTGGTTTAAAATTATCTTCTTTTGTAAAAAGAAATACTTTTTGCACATACAAAACATTTGTTTTTTAACAATCCACTATATCAAAATGTACCAAAACATACTATGATGTTTCGTCCTTATTTATACACATGTTTATCCAGAGTTTGTGACCTTCACTAAGAAAGAAATTGTGATTAATCAAAACTGAAGATAACATTTTGAATTCCTCACTTGAGGATAGAAAAATGTTATTTATGACAATGTCCAAGCAGAGCTGTTATTGCTTGAGTGAGTGAACAATTGCTTGTTTCACTGGCACATTCCAGCATAAGGCACACATACAACTTTTATATCCATGATATATGAGAATACAAATTATTCTAAGGAAGGCTTTATTATATAGATTAGGAATGGATCGCCTTTATGGAAAAACACTATTTCAGGAGAAATTGAAAACATCCGTTTTGGGCTAGAGAGATTGGAAAGAAAATGGAAAAGGGGGAGTCCTTTTAATATGCCTATCTCCCAGGCACATTTTTCACTCTAATAGTCAAACACACAGTTTGTCTTCCTCTCTTTCTCCTCCAAATCCATCTACCCAAATACACACATGCATGCTAAAACACATGCATTCAGCCACTTAATTGCACCTAGACATATGTGCCATTCATCTTTCCTTCCATGCTGAATGGCTGGGAACAGGAATCATTTTCTTCCAATCCTAAAAATACAGGTAGTCCCTGTTTTACAACAATTCATTTTGTGACTGTTCAAACTTACAATGGCACTGAAAAAAGTGACTTATGCCTACTTTTCATAGTTACAACCTTTGCAGAATCCTCATGGTCATGTGATCAAAATTCAGATATTTGACAACTGATTCATATTTATGATCGTTGCTGTGTTCCAAGGTCATGTGATCACCTTTTGTGAACTTCTGACAAGCAAGGTCAATGAGGAAGCTAGGTTCATTTAACAACCGGGTTACTAATTTATCAACTGCAGTGATTCCCTGAACAATAGTGGCAAGAAAAATTGTAAAATGGGACAAAACTCATATAACAAATGTGTCACTTAACAACAGAAAATTTGGGCTCAGTTGTGGTCATAAATTGAGGACTACCTGTAAAGGAGCGAATGGGGTAGTGGTGAAATTAGAATTGCTCACATATGCCTTTTCCTCAGGCCTCTGACCTCCATGTATAATATATAATAGAAGACTAATAGACAAAGACTCACCTCTCCATCCATGAGAATATTATGAGGTGAGAGAGCTCGGTGGACTATTCCATGCTCATTAAGATACTGCAAGCCTTGTAGCATTTCAAAGGCAATGGATAAAGTTCTAAAAGGACTGCAATGAAAGATTGCCAGGTTAGAATACTTCCGAGGCAGTAATGTTGTTGGCTGATGTTTTCATACCATGTTCTAAAAGATATTGTAATCTGTTATATTTAATACATTGTGAGTTAGTTTGAGGAGGCCTTTGACAACCAGAAGGCCTTTCATTAATAAAACAAATAAAAGCAAGGATTGTGATAGGTGATAGATTTACAAATCTAAGATTTCTTTCTGGCTTGAAGACTTCATAGTCTCTGTAACTCAGAGTGACATCAATACCACAGTTTTATTTCTGCAAGTCAAAATTCAAGCTAAGTTCAGTGATTTATTCCAAAGTAAGTATTGCCAAAACAAGCAACTACATTTCACACAAAAAATGATGGCTAACTTCTTAAAATAGGAGGTTAATGGTCCCATAGAGCATGGAGCATCTTCTCCAAACCCATTTATTCATATTACAAGAAGCAAGAATCATACTTTACATGTTAGTTTTAGCTGCCAGGAGTACAAGATAATACAGAAAGCATTTCATCCTCCCACTTCCCTCTATAACAATCAACCTAGATGTGTCAGAGACTGATCCAAAGGATGATATGACTTGATCAAAACATTGGTAGAAAATGCCCAGCTAAAAGGTAGAAATTTATATGCTGGGGCATATAAATCCATACATGTAGTATATTCCCTGTGTTGGCAGGTGAACTACACCATGCCTGAGGTCTGAGAACACTCATGCCTGAGAACACTTTACTGCAGGGGTCTTCAAATTTGACAGCTTTAAGACTTGTGGACTTCAACTCCCAGAATTCCTTCTCCAGTCATGTTAGCTCAGGAACTCTGGGAGTTGAAGTCCACAAGTCTTAAACTTGCCAAGTTTGAAGATCTTTTCTCTACTGAGAGCATTATTACACATTTGGGATGCTTTATTTGATCCCCAGATTTATGAAATGTGTAAATGGTAAACTGTACATCTCCAAGACACTAGAGGGCCTCCTTTGCAGATATATTATCCACAAAAGATACTGTGAAAGGCCTTTCCCAAGTCATTTCAGGAGTCAATATAAGCTTAATTCCATACTCCCCACAGCTTAAATTATAAACATGACATGAACTGTTAAGTAAAAATTGTAATGGATTAACTGAGGATTTCATTATGAGCCAATAAAGGCATTATTAACGTTCCCCTGGATCTGCCAAATCTTCTATGGGCGTCTAGATCTACCTTATGCTAGAACATGTGCAGGTTATAGGAAGAAATCACATTTTTTCATATTGTTTTGCCCATGAGCCAAGAACTCTATCAGTAATTACTAAGAGGAAAATATGGAATGACATAAGCAGACAAGACGACTCTAAAGTTTCTTTTTTTAAAAGTGCATCTGTTTGTTTGCATAAGATCCAAAGCTTAAAACAACTCTAATTAGATGCAGAGATGTTGCAAAGTTGACAAGTAAGCTTAAAATCATACTACTTGTGTAATGAATGTACTCACATACATCAATTGGCAATTTCTAGATACAAAGACTCAAAAATAGATATTTTTAATTGGATACAAAGACTCAAAAATAGATCTTTTTAATTATCAGCCCTAAGTCTTATTTTACACAAATACACTGAAGGTTTTCTCTCGTTCCTACCTCAAAAATATAGATTTAATCCAATTCTATGTATAAAAACCAGTTAGTGGTCAGCACAAAACATGAAAATACAGAATTTGCCCCCAATTCTATAACAGAAAGTTAATTTCACCAATAAGAAATTTCTTTCTTTTCTTTTCACCAATAAGAAATTTCAATAATGTGGGAAAATAATAGGCTGCCTGTTTTAAAAAAAAGATTAATATACTAAATAAATTCCTACTGCTTCTGGCTATTGAAAATTCATGTGGGTTTCTGAGCCTCACTTCCTAATTCCTAATTCCTGTAGCAAGAACATAAAAAAAGAAGCTAAAAAAGAAGCTAAAATTGTTTTACATGCTATTATTTATCCATCAAACTCAATACTTCTAGTTTTCATGTCAAAGGTTTTTTCTCAGATTTAATTGGAATTTTCTATTTGTAAAGGATCTATTTATTATATGTGCCTTTCAGGTTATTTTCTTTGAGAGTATGAATTTGCAAAGAACAGAAAATTAAAGAAATGAAAGGCACAAGGTAAGAAAACACAACAAAAATAAAGCTAAGCTTGACTGATCCTATATGGAATTGACAAACACTCAGGTTGTCATTTAATATTCAAGGTTTAATTTGCCCGGTCCACCCTATGGTGGAAGTGTGTAAAGAGATCCATTTTGAGTGGGAAAAAAGTAGACTTCAAAAACTGGATTAGCAACAGACATTTCTCGATGTCTGTTATGGATATCATTTAAGGATAATTTTTACTTATTTCCTACCCTCACTTTAATCTTTCAGAATAAAAAAATTACATGACTGCAATTTTAAATATACGTTGTTTAAATAAAATATACCTTTATGAGATGGAAATATATCCTGTGCCCATCTGAAATTAACAGCCAATACAAAGAAGCAGAACACTACAGGAATAATAATTCATGCTTTCAAAACATGACCTCAAATGACCTAGGTAGGAGGAGTGGTAATAATACCTCATTCACTGAACGAAACATTAGGAAAGAAAAACAAAACTGGCTATAAAGGAAAGCAAAATTTTTAATGTTAAAGATTCAGCAGTGACTATTTCACCAGCATTGTACAAATGTTGTGCGTAATGGGGGTTGACTTCTTGAATCCCTATGGCAGTTCACAGTGAGCCTGTGTTTATTGGATTATTAATACAAAATTGCAATAGTGAGAACGTTTTAAAGGTATTCATACCTGCTTCTTACTAACTTAAAACTTTCATTGTAGAATATAGATGTATTTAATTTCTATAATCCAAAATTGATCAGGAATTTAGAATATGCAAAAATGCCAAATAATGGATATTTTTTCCTGGAATCTAGATTTGGATCTATATGTTAGTTTTGAATACAAAGAGGCTTTTTTTATAAAGCCATTCATATTTTAAATTTATTTTGTCCTCTTTTCTCTTTGTGCATTGCAGGATTTTATAATTATGTGTTCCTGTACTAGCAATTAGAATAGAATTCTTTATTCTTTATTGGCCAAGTGTGATTGGACACACAAGGAATTTGTCTTGATGCAAATAATCTCAGTGTACATAAAAGAAAAGATACATTCGTCAAGGGTCAACAATTACTTGAAGTAAACAAGCAGTTATATTAATCAATAATAACTTGTCCATCTCATTTTTGTTGTACTTGTTTGCCTGGATTTTAAACAGATGTTTCTCCAGTAATTCTTGAAAAAAGGAACCATTGAACCAGTGACATTTCATAGACCAGGAAAATACTTTTTTATTTGTTTTTCTTTCTGATTACAACCCTTTGAATTCCGAGAATCCTTTAAAAACTTTTTCCAACAGAAATGAAGACTGACTTGACAATAAAAATTACTCCCTAGAAAGTGCTTCCAGATACTTAAAATACTTGGAATTGAATCATTTTGAGTTTGGAATTGAGTTTCTTTGTGCTTTTTCAGCTGCAATTATTTTTAAAATAGCAATCCATTCATACTATTCGCTATGTTTCAATATATATTCCCCTTAAATAATTCCTAACAGGGAAATTCTAATTCATCATAGTTTTTTTCTTTCCTTAGAACTACATTTAATGTTGCATAAAATGACCCTGTATACTATGCTCTTTCTTAAAATTGCACAAAACACCAAATTTGTCTAATGGTATCCTGGACTGCTTCTTGTACTTTATCCTTTAATGTGAGTCCAAATGTATTACATCAATTTAATAACATTTAAAGCCATGGATTAATGAAAAAGTGTTGATACAGCAAACCGATAAGGTTATACTCTCTATTTTCAACACAACACTATTATAACAGAAGAAAAAAGTGAGTATAAAGCGTGCCTAACCGTTTGTAACATACACAATATGGTATGATCAAGAAAAATAGATGTCAAGTAGGAAGATCTAAGGTAGGGCAGTGGTTAAATATTTTGTTTTTCATTATTAGCCAACCTAGTTCAAGAGAGACATCAACAACCACATAAGTTCCCTAGTTTCCTAGCAGTGCTGAGTTACAACTCCCATCACATTCAGTAAGAAGCGTATGAGGCTATATGAGGCCAAGCAACATCAATATCTTTTTCATCTTTTGCAAAGACGAAATTACATAATGTCATAGTAGTCCTTGGCTGAATGGGAGGACAGCATTTATTTTCCCCAGTTTCTTGCATATAAGTGCCCATAAGACCAGATAAAAGTCAGTTGACAGAGGCAGTGAATACATACCATTAGAAACTAAGAACATTGAATAAAATTAGAATAAAAAAACTAATTTTTTCGAGTTAAAAATAAGGAAGATTGGGAATATTATACAGTTTGGGAAAAATGGTATCAGTGGATAAACAATAAGAATCAGAAATGTACAGATAAGAAGAGATAGGTATATGTATAGGAGAAATTAGGAATGTATTTGAAAAACAAATTGATACGTTTGTACTGTTGAGTTTCATACAAAGTTATTTTTTAAAATTTATTTGTATTTTAATGTTTTAAAGTTTCAATAAAGGGTTTTTTTTGGAAAAAAGAAAAATAAACTGAGAAAGGGCGTTGGTACTTACCTGATACGCCCGTTCTCTTTGAGCTGTGAAGAGCATCCAGTAGTGGGAGGTGCTTAGTCCTCCGCATTCACAGGATGAGCTTTTTGATTTGTGGAAACGCTCCTCTGCCACGTGACTCCTCAGCGGTTCCCAGTTTTGGCGAGACAAGGAAAAAAGTGCTCTCATCCTCAACATAAAAAAAATTCATTGACCGAAAACAGGACCCCACCAGCCGGAAAAAAAAAGGGTGGGGCTGGATGCTCTTTTCACAGCTCAAAGAGAACGGGCGAATCAGGTAGTACCAACGCCCTTTCTCACTATGAGCTTGCTCAGAGCAAGCCCAGTAGTGGACATACCAAAGCTTGGCCTGTCCTAATGGGAGGGACTCCGTCTGCGGTCTGGAAATCTCCTGCTGATCTCTGTGAAAGCCGTTGCAGGAACTCTTCTGCCAAGAGCCTCAGCGAAGCAAACACATCAATTTTGTAGTGTCTAATGAAGGCCGTGGGGAAGCCCAAGCCGCGGCCGATAGATTTCGAGTTATTGATGCCTGTGTGGCCCATGCTGCCGCAGTTGCTGCATTCCCTTGTTGAATGAGGCTGTTTGACCGTTAGGCCACCTGCAGGGATGCGGGTCTGGTAATGTTTTTGCTATTGCCGGGCCCGTGATCCAACGGCTTAATCATAGTTGGGATGACCCTTGCAACCCTGAGAATTTTTGGCTGAAAAGGACAGCGAATAAAGCCTCTGATTTCCTGAAAGCTAGCTGTACGCTTGATATAGAATTTCGCAGGGCACGCCTCACCATCAAAGCTATGCCATTGTCTTGCATTGCCTTGTGTATGGTCCTGGGACAAAAATTTGAAGAATAAAGCTCTTGAGCTCTAGAAAAACCGGAATTGACCTTGGCATAAATGTGGGAATCGGGAACGAAGGACCACACGATCAGCATGAACAACACAGAGATCTTTGTCTGACAGACAGGGCCTGCAATTTCTGAGATACAATGAGCAGAAGTGATTGCTTCCAGGAAAACTAACTTTGTACGTGAGAAATTGGGAGCTTTGACGATTTCAAAGGTTCGAAGGACCTTTAGTGAGAGCGACAAGGACTGCTTGTTAAAGGTCTAGGAGGTAACGGTGCACTGCTGGAGGGCGTAAGCTTAGGTGGCTCCTCAAAGGAAGGATCTTATGTGTGGGTGATGTGAAAGAGACTGAGAGCCTTGTGATCGAGGAAACTGATGCCAAGGCCAACCACCTGCCTTTTTAAATGTATTAGGTGACACACTTATCAATCCATCTGTAAAAGAAGCATCTAGAAACTGGGCGACAGAGGAGGGGCAGGAATCATTTGAAGTTTACTAATAATTGGCAGAAAGATTGACCATGTGGCGTTGTAAATCAAATTGTTAGAGGGGCGTCTGGCAGCTAAAATAGTGTCAATACTCTGTTAGAGGCTTTTCGCTCTTCAAAACCACTCCACTCAACCTCTAGATGGTCAATTGTAATACCATTGAGGGATTACCAGGATGTTGAAGAGACTCTGAGGCCTAATGAGATTCTGTCTGATGGGATTCTCCAGGGGGGCTACTGAGAGACAGTGGAGGTCCCAAGAAACCATGCCGTCGGGCCAATAAGGCGCAATTAAAGTAATTCCGTTCAGTCTCGTCCAGTAAACTTCCCTGGATGACTTTGGGAAGCCAGCGAAAGTGAGACGGGAAGACATACAGGAGCCCGCGGGGGCCAACCGGCAACGCAGAGTGAGTTGTAATTCTTCCGTCCCTTGGGATGGGTACCCTGGAAAGAAATCTCGGGAGCTGGAGTGTTGAGAGGAAAGGTAAATAAGGTCTACCCCGGCCTGACTTAATGACCGTGTCGCTTCTTGGAACAGGGATGGGTGAAGGTGCCAACTCGCGACTGATCTTAAATGGTGGCCCTGGTTGCCGTCCTGCCTGTGTATTCGACCAGACCCGAAATGTGGTTCCTGCTTTAGTGGAAAGTATGTTGATTCTCCGCCCAGCACAGAGGCGCTCCGTTCCACATGTAGCTGCTTCATTGTGTGCCCCCTGCTTGTTTATGTGAGCTTTGGCTGTTACAAATTGTCTGCCAAGTATCAGTATGTGCTGACTGCGTTGCTGGGGGAAGAAATTCCAAAGGGCCAGGTGTACACTGCGCGAAGTTGCCAGCCAGTTTATACTGCATAACTGTTCTATGTTCGGACGCATCGGCCTTGGGTTGTGAGTTGACTGTACGTGAACTCCCGCATTCGAACAGACTGGCATCTATGGGTGATGGTGGAGCCTTTTGTGGTTCTTGAAGAGACAGCTCTGTTGATAACCGGTTTGGACCACCAGAGGAGAGACTTGAGAACCTTGGCGGGACCCTGACTTTGTGTTTGGAGTTGCTTCAGCTGGATCGCTGGTACGGTTTAGCAGGAACCACTGTGGGGGATCTAGTGTGAAGGTGAGCCCAAGGAATAATAGAAATTACAATGAATCATTTTGCCAAAATTTGGATAAGTCGCATAGGGAACATCCTCTTAAGCGCCCTGATAATCTTACGCAATTTTTTGAATGCTATTTAGTCTATCTGGTGGACAGATAAACTTTGCCTTCTACTTGTATCGTATTGACCGCCCCTCAATGGATTATCCGAGTCGATGGTGTTAATTGACTCTTCTTCCATTTATTAAGAAGCCCATGCTCTTGTAGGGATAATAATGATGTTCTGAGTGTCTACTGACTGCCTGATGGGCGGAATGAGATAAAATCAAAATATGATCAAGATAACACTGGGAGGTACTGGAAATGTTCCTGAAGGTGGGCAGTTAGGCTGCGAGGACCTTGGTGAAGGTCCTGTGGGGGCAGAGGCCATCCGAATGGAAAGGGCCACATATTCAAAGTGGTGGTTATTGTAGCAAACTCTCAAGAAACCTATAATGGAAGGGCCGAATAGCTTATGTGCAGGTACGCCTCCATCAAGACTATTGGAATATGAGCAGTCCCCTTTCCTGATGGCCGTGCAAATATTGAATTGAGGGTATGCATTTTAAATTTGCGATATACGAAGAAACCGGTTTGAGAACGTTTTCAAAATCTAGTATCGCTCTCCACCCCCCTGAATTTTTTTTTTTTTTTTGGCACAAACGAAAAGATGTGAATAACCCTGCCCTTGTTGCTGGTTGCTACTGGTTGGATGGCTGCGTATATTCCAGTAGGTGTTGGGATAAGCGGAAATCCATGAGATTACGCTTGACCGGTCCCTGGAAGGAGGTATGACATGAAGGAATTTGGGAGTGGATCTAACACTCAGCGCGAGTCCAAATCTAACCGTATCTCTGACCCAGGCGTCAGAGGTAAGATGAAGTTCATTGGTCCAGTGAAATACTTACGAACGACCGCACAATGAGAATTGGGTCCCGGGAGTTATCTTGGTCGCCGAAAGGACCCTGTTCCCTGTTCGCCTGAAAGGAATCTTTTTGGATTGACCACCCTTCTACTTCTATCCACTGGAGGATCGGACCTATCTGGTTGTTGTCCTGGTCTAACTGCTGGGGGTCTCTGGTATCTGGAAGAGAAGGATCCCTGATAGAAAGAATCAAGAGGATCCCCTCCGAAAAGGACTGGGTGGCTTCGTGAAATCTGACTTCCGCAAAAGGAAGGGAGAATTTTCTTCTTGTTGCGTGTTTCAATTAGTAGTGGATCCAGGGAAGGATCCGCAAACCATCTATCTCACCGCAATGGGGGGAAATGATGCCAGCCTTGGATTTGTGTTTGAAGTCAGCTGCCAGTGTCTTAACGCTATAGCAAGCGACGCGCTGGTGATAACGCGAGGTAATGGCCCTTTGGCTGAAAATTTTAACTAGCGTGATAGGTAGCTCGGCAGAGAATTCAGCAGCTGCCTAAGTTTTAGCGATGTCTTGGTGCGACCTGATGTTAGAGAAGAACATGTTGTTTCAAAAGACGAAAGCCATCTAAGAGACAACCGCGTGAAGGAGGCGGCCGTTGGCTGATCTGATCGCACCACTTGGCAGTGCGGACTGATGAGCTCTGCGTAGGGCTACCTGGGCGCGTTTTTCCTTCATGCTTTAAGGCCTCCAGTGCTCACTGGGAATGAGGGGGACACCTATGCCACTATGGCTCATCTACCTCGGAGTCCCCAGTAACTTTTGCCAAAATCAGGGTCCAAGTTGAGGAATTTCCTATCCTGTCCAGTTGGGGAGGTGTATCCCTGCTGCAGCAGCCCACTGCTTACATGCACTAGTCTGAAAATATGGGTGGGGACTGCGAATTACTCTTGCTTCAACTAGCGCGGTGGGTTGAAGATCATGTTCCTCTTGGGTCCCTCCTGAAGGGTCAGGTGTGTCCAGAAGGTTTTGGACTTGTTTAGGCCTGCAATGTTGTTCCTACCTGGTCAGTGACCTCAGTGGTTGGGGTTCTTGGTCAGTACTATAGGGCTAAGGTCAGGACATTATCCGAGTGTTGAAGCCCCCTGCAATCTCTTGGCGAATAGCCATCTCCATCCACGGCTTTCATCCTCTCTGAATTCCGCAATGAAGCTGGGTTCCACCCTGGAGAAACCAGGGCAGTTGTCGGAGATGAATGTAGCTTCAGGGCCCCGTCTGGTTGGTGTTCCAGACACTTGGGCCTGTTGTCCTTGTGGAGTTAAGCTGCGCCTGAATGAAAGGGAGAGATCTAGAGGAGGCGCGAGAGGTGTGAAGAAACTGGACAGACTGGAAGAGGGGGCACCATGAGATACAGCATGCTACGCGTCCTGGGATGCCTGCCTATTTGCTTTTGTAAGGCCTTATGGCGCCTTAAGGCGTGCTTTCTTGAGGCTTTATAGAATTTCCACTGTGTTTAGATTTGACTTTTGCCTTCAAGCAAGGTGCCTGGAGAGGTGTTACCATCTGCAATTTTGATTAAATTAGAATAAACAGGTAAATTGAATATAATCTGTATACAAGGCGGTTGCATGCCCAGGGTCCAAATATGAGTCAAAAAACGGTTGCCCTGATAAAGTTTTTTAATTGCCCACCTTTTATTTTATTTATTCTTTTTGTTTTAACTGGTTTGTCTATATAAACATATAAGTTGTATTCTCAGTAATAATATTCTTATTGAAATTAAAATATTATACTTGTTTTAAGTAGTTTGTTTCCCCATGGAGTGATTATTATGATTGGTATAATTATTATAAGCATTATTGCTATAAATTGCTTTGTAATTGCTCCTATGAATAGTTGATTAATATGTATTTCCCGATATTAATAACAGAACAACCAATATTAATGAGTAGTCCAATTTAGGCCAAATAGCGAACGCCTAAGGCCGCAGGATTGATGATTGGAAGGGGCCTTCAGCAGCTTCCTCACAGGCAACACTGCCTAGTGCTTGCTGCTGTGGCCCTGAGAATAGAGGCTGTGAGGGTTCAGGCCAACAATTTTTAAAAAGGCAAATTAATTATCCTCAGTGCAGGTAGCCAAAACGAGGGTAAACACGCTCTCAAATCTTGAGGGATTCTGTTGCTTTGGCCGAAAAATACTGCACACATGCTGCACAAAGGATAAATAGGGCACGCGCCACAAGGTGGCACTCAAGATGGCACTTCCAACAGTTAAAGTCTTTTCGGCGCGCTTTCTCAGCAGCAGCTTCCTGCTTTGGCAAACAAGCCAAGAGCTCAACTAAGCCTGAGCTTCTCATAACAGAACGGTATAGAAGAAAGGGGAATTAATCCTAATTGACTTCCGCCAACTGAAGAAATGGCGGTTCAGGGGGGGTAAGGGTGATACAACTTTTTAAAATGAATATCGAGCCTCTAGCAAAGCAAAATGGATAAAGACAAGCGGTAATCGAACTGGCAGAGGTAAGAAAATTTTTGGACCTGTGGGGGAGGTAGAGCAGAGCAGCTCTAAAAGCCTCACCACCACCTCTTTTTTTTATTTTTTTATTTTTTTTTTGGGGGGGGGTGCGAACAGACGCTTCCTTAACCGCAGGCTGCTCAGACAGATATAGGATTGAAGGCTAAGATGACAAAGGAAAAGGCAAAGGAAAACCGAATTGTAATCAAACCTGCTAATATCCTGTTTCAGTCGAAGGAAGTATCCAAAGCCTTGCTGTCTTCCACGAGGCTGAGCAAAAACTGGGGAACCGCTAGGGGAGTCACGTGGTGGAGGAGGAGTGTTCCCACAAATCAAAGCTCAGCCTGTGAATGCGGAGACAAGCACGCTCTCCACTACTGGATGCTCCTGAGAGCTCATAGGAAGAACACTGAGTTATTAACAGTGTTACTACAGGGCAGATGAAAGATTTTTCCAAAGAAGGCCTATAAATGCCAACTGAAAGACATGCCTGTCTCAAATTTAAGACAAACCTCACTGCCTAAGGAAAAAGTA
>BHFT01082153.1:0-14553 GCA_004320025.1 Laticauda laticaudata | reverse complement strand
ATGGACACATCCGGCAACGGGGCTTCCAGTCGGGCGAACGCGAAGCGGTAGCCAGCAGCCAGTAGAGCAGAGATGCAAGATCGATGCTCAGCGAATGAAGCAGATCTTGCATTCACGAACCGCCTTAACAGATGCCGAGGGATGCCTAGGCAGCATTGCAAAGCGCTCTCACTGCGCCATGCTAGAGGATGCATCATGCGTCCGACGCCCTGTGAATTAGAAAGAGAATGACACGCTGAGGCAGCGTCACCATCAGAGTGGAAAGACCTGCTGGCCTAGACACATCTCATCAGACCACAAGCAACCATGGGAAGAAAAGGAAGCCTGTGCCTACTTCGCGCCAGCCCTGGGCAAAGAAGGACAGGCCTTCCATCCCACCCCCTTGGTGCTGATCTCTGCTTCTAGCTGGGCGGTCTGTTGTCGGCCTGCTCTCTCTACTGGGTCGCTTCTGCTGGTTCTGCTCCTGTGACTGGTGTTCTGCTGCGTGCTACTCTGCTGATGCTGCCTCCTGTGCTGGTGCCTTCTTGCTGCGTCACTGAACTCTGCTTGGTGCTGCTCTGGTCCTAGGCTTCTTGGTGCTTGGGCTGCTGCGTTGGTTGTGGTGACCAGCCCTAGAACCCTCAAAGCCCTACTGATGAGGGCCAGAAGGCACCTGCCAGAGGAGGAAGAGGGCAGTGGTCGCGAGAAAAGGGTTGAGAGAGAGCGAGTGACTTGGGCCATTGCACGAGACACATGACAGAGGAGGTGCCTTGATGGTGAGGAAGAACCGTAGTATCTCTGGAGGAAGGCATCACAGGCTACTATCAAGACACCAAACGGAAGTCTCAGGCGGCTTTCGGGAGAGACGAAGGCGTGAGAGCCTGTTGGGGCTACACGTCGGGATGTCCTGCCTGGGTGGGTGAAGCAACAATGCACACTTGGTATGGGAAGCTGCACCTGAAAGAAGGTCTGCCAGGCCGCGGTCAGCTCACTGACCAGGGAGACCTACATGCCGCTTCCATCCGCTAGGCTTCCGTTGAGCATCCGCTTAACATCCTCGCTACATCCTCCCCCCGTCCGTTCCTTTCCGTTGTTGTTCGCTCTGTTTATGCAAATTTGGGGCACTTTTGAGAGCAGATAACAACGGATGGAAAATCTGCTCATCCGCTGTGTCCTTTTTACATACGTTTTGCATCCGTCAGCTGATGTGACCTAGCCTTAATATGTAAAATGGTCAAAATGTGAATTCCACAAGGAATCACTGGATCACTTAGGCTACCGAATATCCAACCAGTGAATTGAAATGGACCCTGTAAAAGTGAAGGCCGTGCTGGACTGGCAACCCCCCAAAACACAAAAGTAACTTCAAAGCTTTTTGCCAATTTCTATAGACAATCATTCCTTCTTTTGCCAAGGTTGCCCTCTCTTTGACAGAGTTATTAAAAATGTGCCCATTACCCACCAAACTGAAGCCCAGTCAACCCCTTGCTTTGACAATGGACTGTCAGAAAGCTTTTGAAACCTTCAAACGCCTCTTTGCAACTGAGCCCATTCTCCAGCACCAGACCCAACCAGACTTTTTATAGTCCAAGCTGATGCTTGTGATGTGATGTTAGCGGCCATTCTGCTACAAAAGGACTCTCAGCCAACTGATGCCTTGTGCTTATGTGTCCAAAAAGTTAACGGACAGAGCGAAGATGGGCAGTTTGGAATAAAGAAGCATTTGCAGTACGATGGGCTTTCTTGACTTGGAGGCATTTCCTTGAAGGAGTGAAGGAGCCGTTTGAGGTGTGGGCTGATCACAAGAACCTTGAGGTTCTAAAGACATCTCAGAAGCTATCACCTAAACAAATCTGCTGGGCTTACTTCACTTACTTACTTCACTTACTTACTTCACTTACTTCAAGTGGTTCAACTTCAACATGAAATATATCCCTGGAGGGAAAAACATATTGGTGGATGTCCTGTCCAGGAATCCCCAATGTGACAGTCACTGAGAAGAAATAATGCAGGCTTTGATATCAGAAGCTCAATCAGCAGGCCAAGTAACCATTTGAGGCCAAGCCAACTGCAACCCCAAACTCCTGGAAGACAAATTGACCATAGAGTTGAAAGCAGCCCTATTGACCGATCTCTGGTTTGTGGAGCATCAAACCAAGTTAACAATGAATGGGGGACTGGCTTGAAAAGGGACTAAACTTTATGTACCCGCAAACCTAAGACTAATGGTACTAAAGTGTAGCCACGACTCGCGGTTGGGGGGACACTTCAGTTTCTTAAAAACCCTACATTTAGTCAGAAGTCAGTTCTGGTGGCCAAAAATGAAACCTGATATCAAGGATTATGTGAAAAGCTACTCAATTTGTGCCATGATGAAACACAGAACTGGGAAGCCTCCTGGCCTCCTCCAACAAATAGCTGAACTAACACAGCCATGGGAAGAAATCGCAATGGACTTTATCATAGAATTATCTGAGAGTGAATGCAATCATTTGGACTGTTATTGATTTATTATCTAAGCAGGCCCACTTTACAGTCTGTAAAGGACTTCCATTTGCAAAAAAGCTTGCAAAACTGTTCATGAAGTATATGTATAGGCTATATGGAGTACCTCGTAGAATAATATCAGACAGAGGGGTACAATTTACCGCTAAGTTCTGGAGGAAGTTTTTAAAGTCTATTGGGTCATCCCAAGGGTTATCTCAGCATTCCATCAGGCCTGCAACAGAGCACATAATGCCATGGTGGAGAACATAATGCCATGGTGGAACAATACATTCGATGCTATGTAAATTATCAACAGGAAAACTGGACTGAATTATTACCATTTGCAGAGGTTGCTTATAATAATGCAGTACATAGCAGCACAAGGTTGACTCCATTCCAAATCAACACTGGTATGGAATTTGTCCCTATGCCAGAATTACCTAGAAAACCTCCCACATCCATGTCTGTAACAGGATGGATGAACTCATTAAAAAAGGTTGGGAGGATACGAAAAAAAGCTTTGACTGAAGCTGCAAAGGATTACAAAAAGCAGGTGGACAAATATAGATCCCTCCAACCACCGTTTAAAGTAGGAGTCAAAGTATATTTGTCAACCAAATATCTTAGATTGAAACTTCCTGGTAAATTCTTAGGTCTATTCCCGTTTTTGAAAATAATCAATCTGGTCATGGTCCAATTACGTCTTCCCCACTATTGGGAAAAATTCACCCAGTGTTCCATAGTAGTTTATTAAAACCAGCTGTTACATCAATGATAAGATCAATACCAATTGCTCCCCCTAAACTGTTAATCATACAGGATGAGACACATTATGAAATCAAGAAAATCCTCAATTCTAGATTACACCGAGGACAGTTGCAATATTCGGTCTTATGGAAAGGTTTCCCTATATCAGATGCTACTTGGGTAAAAAGTTGGGATGTACATGTACAGATTGGTTAACCAATTCCATGAGGAATTCCCCCACAAACCGAAGGGTCGAGAGGGTGTTAAGGACAACTTATTAACCCCTTGTGTTTTGTTTTTTATTTTTTTATAGGAGAAGGATATTTCAAGGGGGGAAATTCATTGCTGCCACATAGTTGAAGAAAGTGGGAGGGGGTGATGTTAATTGAGTAGCTCTTAGTAGTCAAAATATGTTATTTTGATAGTTCAAGGTTACAGAGTGTGGTGCAGAAAGAATTAAAACTTACTTTGAGATTGGTGCGCGTAATCTAGTGATGAAGGAAAAGGGGATGGGTTATAGCTTGGGACTTTGTGAGGAAGCCTGGAAGATTTAATTCCAGATTTCCCCCGTATGTGCCAGGTACTGTTCTGATAAAAGTACTTTGAGATGGAGTGTGTCTTGGGGTTACTGACAGGAATGGAATTTCCCTGGAACGCTGACACGACACTTTAGTGGGATGGCTGGAGATGCAGCAGTAACACAACAAGGTAAGGGATGTGGCTAGCAGCAGGTGAGTGAATGCCCACTAAAAGGTACCATGATGGATCTGAAATGACAGATGCTCTTTAAATGTAAGGACTCATTCTTGCTGATAGTTAGAATCTTTAATATTATTTGCAAAAAAATGAAGGTTTCCTATTTAGCCTGCAGAGCTTGGATTCATTGAATGAGTTGTATATAAATTTTGCAGAATATACAGCCTCATGCTACATAACTACATAACATTTCATACTGAATAACCTAAATTATTAATGTATCTTAAATAGAAAACTATCTTTAGTTAGATTTTTACTCCAAAAGCATTTTATTAAAATAAATTTGATAAAAATAAAAAAAACTGATTTAAATTTTAAAATTCTGATTTTTTTTTTGAAAAAAATATTGATTTTTATCCACCCTGGCTAATTTTGATGTAATTAGAATTATAATTTATTTTTTGAAGCTCCCCCCTCCCCAAATTAATACATTTCAGTTGGCTTTATCCTTACAGCAACACATCATGGATGTGAATACAATTGCTTTCTCATGGCGTTCAAATACTTTTTAACTGCAGTATCAAATAATGTTGCCCAATTAATTCCACACCTTGTGCTTTTTCTTTGAAATATTCATTTTTTTCTTTTTCTTTTAACAGGGGCACTCCAACTAATAAGAATGGGCATTCATGGCCTAACAAGCTATATAGGGGAACATAGCGAATTCTTTGTTGATATGCAGCTGAGAAACATAGACATAATAATTGATGGAAATAATTTGTATCATCACCTTTATTTTGATTCAAATCTGGACATCCGGCACGGCGGAGATTATGATTCTTTTACAGATATAACACGTCAGTTTTTTCAGTCATTGGCTATGTGCCACATACAGCCATATGTTGTGCTGGATGGAGGTAATGATGCATCTAATAAAAAATGTGCAACCTTAAAGGAACGAGCTAAGGAAAAGATCCAGGCAGCCCATTCTCTTTCTCATGGTGGTGGTGGAAGTTTATTGCCTTTGCTTGTCAGAGAGGTGTTCAAGCAGATTCTAACTGAACTACAAGTGCCTTTTGTACAGTCATTTTCAGAGGCAGACAGGGATATTGTATCTTTAGCCAATCACTTGAGTTGCCCTGTGTTAACTTTAGATAGTGATTTTTGCATTTTTGACCTCCAATCAGGCTATTGTCCTCTAAATTATTTTCAGTGGAGAAATCTTTGCAAATGTAAAGACTCACAAGAATGCTACATCCCAACAAGGTGTTTCTCATTAGAAAGATTTTGTAGACATTTTAATATGAACAAAACCCTGCTGCCTCTTTTTGCAGTAATGAGTGGCAATGACTACATAAATCTGCCAGCTATGGAAGTGTTTTTTAGTAAAATACACCTTCCTATA
Source organism: Laticauda laticaudata (assembly GCA_004320025.1). Taxonomy (NCBI): domain Eukaryota; kingdom Metazoa; phylum Chordata; class Lepidosauria; order Squamata; family Elapidae; genus Laticauda; species Laticauda laticaudata. The sequence continues at coordinate 9,239 of BHFT01082153.1, read as the reverse complement.
GAGAAATCCCGGCGGAAGAATAGAAAGCATGACCGCATTCAAGGACTGCTGAACTGGTTATCTCATTTTGCTGATCTTTCTGAGGCAATGGAAAATGTATTGAAGTATTTTAAAAAGCATGAAAAAGAAGACATACGACAACTTCTCTCTTCTTTCATGGGAGAATATGAACCATCTAATGTCAATCTCAAAGATTTTTTTCAGAGTGGTATGTATGAATCTGAGGAAATGAAGAAATTAAAATTACCACAGTGGATTGAAACACACTTAATTAAAGGACAACTAGCACCATTTGTTAGTGATGCTCTTATATTAAGAAGTACCATCCTTCCTGTTCAGGTAGAGAATATGCAGCGAGATAGTGCTCATTCCATAAGTTTGCCAATTAGACAGGTTATCTATTGGTTACTGTTGAACATTGCACCAAGTTCCCTTAATCCCCCTTTGAACAAACAGCCAACTTCATTTCCTCCTGTCTTCCATGAATTTGATAGACTCCAAAAATCACTCAAGAAATCATCTGTTCATGTGGCAGAACTGGCACAGAAATTTCCAGACGGTTGGTATGCTTTGTCTACATTAAATGAGGTAAATACTCAAAATGATGTGCTTAAACATTTCCAGTACAGAAAACATGAAATCTACTGGGCAGATTGATAAATCATTTTTTAAAGTTAGATTTGACCTCTAAAACTGAAGATACATATTGAAAAGTATGAATAATCCTGTTGACTCTTAATTATATTGATGCTTCATGCCTTGAGAGATAGCAAACAGTTTTCTGTGGATTCTGATTCTTTTTTCAAATCAAATCAAAGGTTTATTGTCAATGCACAATATGTGTACAATGAAATTGAAATTTCCTATGTATGGCTTACAAAATAATATACATTTATGCTTTTCATACAAATTACACAACTTTTCAGAATCTCTTCCAAATAAAAGAAGCTAGGAAATTTTCCATGGTTGTAGAACATTTCTTTGTGTAAAATTTGGAATGTTCTCACAAAAATTTTCATCACTGACTTCTAAAAAGAGACATATACTGTAATTAATGGATATATTAAATAAATGATAAAATCAAGAATGTTTCAGTAACCTGTGAGAAAGACTTTCCATTAAAACTTTGTTTTCTTGGTGTCTCTAAATAGTATTCTTATAAATCCTTGACTGCAAAGGAATTCCCATCACAAAATTTATAGACATATCTATGATAGTATTTTGTAAGAAAAAGGGAAAATCTTGTGGGATATCAAAGAGTAAAGTTTTATTAAAGTAGATCTCAGTACATTATCTGAGTACATAATCAGAAGTACAGAGTGCAATTTGAGAGAACTTTTTATGGTTTAGGAGATAGGGGATACAAATTGTTGGGGGGGGGGCTACAGAGAAGAAAAATTTCAATAAAAATATTCAACAGTATTCACACTAGGTTATTTTTTACATTTTTGTGACACCAAAACTTCTATGGAGTCCGGCATTCCATAAATGCATTAAATTCTGTGACTTTTATTGTCCTGAAAAATAAGTATATTTATATTTTTAAAGGAAGTTTTGGAAATATCAAAAATAATATTGAATAAAATATTGAAAATAATTTGTGATTGATATCTACTCTGCAAAATTTATAAAGAAGACCCCTTTAATTATTGCTGTAGGATAACTGAACAATGGGATATGTATGACATAAATGACAGAAATATTTGGGGTGGGGAAAGAGATTGAAGGTTTTTTCTAAGGCAGAATGTTTATTATTAATAATTCAACTCCCCAAAACAGGCCAAGTGGAAGAATTAATCACATGCAAGTATTAATATTTCTGTAAAGAACCTCACTGTGAACATGTAGATCCATCAAATAAAATTATAAATAAGTTTAAAAATTAAAAATTACTTGTATTTTTCTTGAAGGTGTTAAACATTTATTTCCAGGCACCCCTCGCAGAGCGTCTTCTATTTTTGTTTGAGGCATTTGGAGTATCAGCCTGTATCCTTGAACCAGTTCCTTGTTTGCTGCAGCTCCCTATGGCTGTAACCTGTTACTGGACCCAGTTTTCAGAACCCAAACTGACACTACAGCACATCAAGGCTTTACTACTTGGAGTAACATTTGGGGAATTAGATAAGATGTTGCACATTCCAGGTAGGTTTAGAGAGGATCAGGTTTAGTTGACACATGGATTTTCCCAGCTATTTCAGCCAAAGGCAACAGTTCATTTGGTTCAATTTTGTTGGTATCAGATATATTTTAAGTAAAATTATGAAATGCATGCCAAGAGGTTTTTGTATTATGAAAGTAACTTCATATTAAAGTACTTCATAAGAAGTTGGGAAAAACAGTTGGGAATAAACATCCAGTCCAACTTTCCCTCAGTGGTTACTGTTACAGAAATCATAAATTATTCTTCCAGTTAATATTTTACTTTGCAATTTATGTTTTTGTTTTTAATTATGCTCAGTTTATACCCCAGAGCATAAAGGAGATTTCTTCTGGTCCAGATTAAGAAATCCCATTTCAGGATATCCAATATTGTAGGCTAATCATGTGAGACATCCGTAACAATGTGATAGTGGGGAGGAATTGCAGGCTAGAAGCCAGCCTGACTAAAAGAAATGTTTTTACTTTCCAAACAAAAATATGGAAATCATTGTAGAAATTTAATTTATCTAATATTTAAAGCTGATGTAAGAACACTGAAGAATTTGATAATCATATCATGCATCTCATTAGAATTATTAATTCTAAAGTATACCTCAACTTTGTAGGACAACAGTATATTGAATTGCGAATAGTCAGTAAATTTGTCTGCTAATTTTCCTAGAATATAGCATGGTGCTTGTAAAAACAACTTGGGTTGCAATTGTAGCATAATGGCTGAAATGCCAAAATTAACCAGTGTTATAACATTAAGAAAGAAGGGAGATGATATATCCCATAAATGAAAATCTGATCTGAAATTGAGTTGATTACCACGTGTATTTATTTTTTGTATCACAGTTCTTAGTCTATGTGTACATTAATATATGTGTGCATGTTGCTTACTTAAAGTAGTAACAGATAAGACAAAAAGTCATCAATGCTATAAGAGGAAAATAAAAATACAATTATTTAAATTAAAGCATCTATTGTTTGGGTATAGTAAAAGGATAGTATAGCAAATGGATTCTTTTCATAGCTTCCCTGGCAAAAAAATTTTTTTGCCAAAAAAATGTTAAGTGATTTTAAGATGGTAATTATAGGGTGTTATATAAGCTGTTTTTCAGTAAAACCCATCAGCTGTAAAAATACTTTTCCAAGCTTCCTTTATTTTTGTAACACTATTCCAATATAAGAAGAGGTACCCAAATTTAAGATAGTAAATAAGAAAGGGCCATTATTTTTTTATGTTCTAAAAATTTAGAAACTTTGGTATCCATTCTTAGTGTACATTCAATGAAAATAAAATCATTCAGTGTTCAGGAAATATTTTTTCTTTCAAATCTAGATCCTGAAAGATCACATGCTGAGGTCAATAAAATTGTATATGAACAGTTCTTGAAATGGAAAGAAAATAAATCCCCAAAAGATTATTTGGAAATAGATGTTGCACACACTTTCTGCCAGTGGCAGTGCTGCCTGCAAGCAGGATTGCATCTCAACCAGCTGCTTTGTAGACCTCTCCCTGAGCCAGATCTTACACGGTAGGTTTCCCCAAAACATCACATTTGTATATACTTGCTCCAAAGGGTGCTTCTCTAATTTCAATACAATATTAGAATGTACATATAAAAATGTTATTCAGAGGTTTAACACTTTTTCAAAAAGTATAGTTATTTATCAAATTAATTGCACATTTGTGGCATTATACTGTTTCTGTACTTTTCAGGCAGGTTGGAGGTGTTGGATTAATAACTTCCAGCAGTAGCAATACTTTCTATGATCACAAAGCCAAAATTGCTATTATATAAAGCTAAATATTTTCAGTAGCAAATTTGAGGAAAAGAGTAGAAATAATTGAATTAAAAATACAGTATATAACTACTATGAAGTCCTTGATGCTCTTTGAGCTTGTTTGTTTGTTTGCAGATGTTTCATTACTTGACTAACATCAGTTTCCCTGATGTCAGATAATGAAATGTTTGCAAGTGAAAAAGCAACCAAGCCCAGAGAATGCCAAGAACTCCACAGTTCAACTCTGAGCTATAGATACTTGCTTCTATTTGCTTGAACCACTACTTGCCAACAGTATCCTTTCCAATTTGTATATATTACTGGTAGCATTTGTTTTGTTTTTAATAATTTTTTTTGTTACAACAAAAATTGATATGTGAACAGTGTGGTTCCATAGTGTCTTACATTTTAATAAAAATATGACAATATTCCTCTTCATATAGTTGACAATTTTTCAGATTTCATATTAATACATAGTTATTAAACTATCAATCTTAATTGAATAAATATTACAGTATGTTATTTTTATGGCAGTCTATATTATTAACCTCATTCCTTTTACTACCAGTTATATATCAACAATCATATCTGCAGGGTTTACCTAATTATATAATTCTAATAGCATTCACAAATTTATATTAAATTATAAATTTCTATTTATCCTCTTATTAATTTCTGAGTATGCCACTTATATTTCAAAAAGAAAAATTCCCCTTTCTAGTCACATTTTAATACAAATACAGTGGCAGTGCTGCCTGCAAGCAGGATTGTATCTCAACCAGCTGCTTTATAGACCTTTCCCTGAGCCAGATCTTACATAGTAGGTTTCATCATTCTTACATTTAACAATTTATACAATTCTAATACCATTATATTTTTATTAAATTTTGCCTTTCATTGTCTTATATTCACAATGTTTTTCTTTTTTTCTCCTGCTTTCTTGTTGTTTGTATCTCAATTTCCAGTTCTGCGTCCATGTTTTTTACTTTATTCAAACTGTTCTCAAATCCTCTTGTCAGTGTATCTTTTATTCTTCCCAGCTAATTGTCCAGCTGTCCTTTATCCAAATCAAAGCCACTTTTCAAACTAGAAAAAACAATGTCCAATATCCAAGGATCTTTATGTCCCAAAATTAATCAATCTAATCTTTTAAATGGTCCAAGGGTGAAATCTTTATACTTCCCTCTACCAGTTGAGTCTTATATTGTAGCTTTCAGGGGTCTTTCAATCATAAAATTCTCACTTAATTGTCATACCACCACACTTTGGTTTTTCTTTTGACAGTAGGTGGTGCTTTTAAATCAGTTTTCACTTTATTCCAAACTCCAGTTTGGAATAAAGTCCAGTCCAGTTTTCTATATTTTAAGGTAATAACTTTTTATTCCAATAGCTAGAACACAGCCATTTAATATATTTATGAGTCCGTTTTTCTGAATATTCTTCTCAGGGTTATATTTTAAATTAAAAAGGATCTCACCCAGTTGCACACTGTTATTAACTCCGCCCCTGCACTCATCTTAAGGTGAAGCTGCCTCCAGCTGTGTGGTGGCCATTTTGGCCGCCTCTTCTTCATGTCATGGCTTAGAGAGTAATAGCCTGGTGGCTCAACAGGGAAGTTGAACCTCACAAGGCCACCTCTCCCTTTGCTTCACCAGCTCTCCAGGTTAGTTTTGGCTTCCTTCAGAGCCCACAAACACAGAAAGCCAGCATAGGAATGGAAACTCCATTCCCTTGCTGTTGTTGCCACAACATCACTAGTAGCATTTGTTAAGCATATCAGTTCAGCCTTTTCTTTTTTCAAAGATGATTCATGTTTTCTTTTTGGGAAATCCATGACAATCAAAGTATTTTTAAACAATCTTATTTTCTTTCTAATCTTCTATAATGCTATTGTGAGCATCTGTTCCAAGATTCAAAATAGACGCATACAAGAATGCTTCCATATCTTATTAACAGATTTGCATTAAAAAATTCAGAATATCAATTCAAACAATTGACCCACAACCCATTCTCGTGCTATGGTTTAGCTTTTCAATTCCAGACAGGTGTTTATGCGCTTAATTCTTACCCAGATGTAATGGAATTTTTCCACAGAAATTTTAAAAAATATGGGAGACAAGTCTTATATCTTTAATTCTTTTTTTTGAAACCTGACCTAAAAACAAGCCACTCACCCAATGGTTAATGCTACTGAATAGGGATGTTCAATACTCACTGATTTGGGATACATTTCTAAAAATTTGTTTTCACTTTGTCATTATGGGGTACTGAGTGTAGATTAATGAGAAAAAAAAATGAATTTTAGCAACTGTAAAATCAGGCTGCATCGTAACAAAATTGGCGAAAGTGAATGACTTACTGAATACGTTCTAAATGCACTCTAGTATTTTCCCAAACAAGGTTTTAATTATAGTGTTTATATAAAACCCAGTTAGGGTACAGCAACTACAAAGATCTTGGAAAGCAAAATCTATCAAACTTGGCCAAATCTAGAATGGAACACCAATGGGAAATTCCAGAACTGGAAGATAGATTTGGAAAGTGCAGAACCGGTCAATTTCATCCTCTTCAGAACCAGTGGTTAGGGCATAGACTAGGACTACTGTGATGTTGAGTGATTTGCCTTGGATTCAAACTGAGATCATTCTGTCATTTTGGGGATTGTATTCCAGTATGGCTTTTCCCACTTTTTTATTGACTATGAAGGCTACTCCATTTCTTCTGAGGGATTCTTGCCCACAGTAGTATACCTGATAGTCATCTGAATTAAATTCACCCATTCCTTCCATTTTAGTTTGCTGATTCCTAAGATGTCAATGTTCAGTCTTGTCATCTCATTTGACCACGTCCAGCTTTCTTTGATTCATGGATATTACATTCCAGGTTCTTATGGAGTACAGATCTTTACAGCATCGGACTTTCCTTTCACCACCAGATACATCCACAGCTTTGGCACAGCTTTCAGCTTTGTCGCAGTCTCTTCATTCTTTCTGGCGCTACTAGTATTAGCCCTCTGTTCTTCCCCAGTAGCATATTTGACACCTTCCCACCTAAGGGGCTCATCTTCCAGCGTCATACTTTTTGCCTTTTGGTACTGTCCATAGGGTTTTCATGGTAAAGATACTGGAATGGGTTGCCATTTTCTTCTCCAGTGGATCATGTTTTGTCAGAGCTCTCTGCTATGACCTGTCTGTCTTGGATGGTCCTGCACAGCATAGCTCATAGTTTCATTGAGCTACGCAAGCCCCTTTGCCCTGACAAGGATACTCTCCATGAAGGAGAGTATCACCATTAGTTCAGCTTAATGCAAGGGAGTTTATTTCTAAGACAAATCTAAAAAGACATTTGTATAAGGGGCATTGGATTGTGCACTCTTAATGATTTTCCTTGTTTGATTGGTTTGGTGTGGTTTTTAACACATAGCTCCCAAGTTCTCCTTTACAAAACCACTTTTCTTTTTCATCTTTGACAGGCTTTATAATGGGACCCTTGTCCATAGGTTGTATCATCAGCTTAAATCCAGTTCCACACCAGAGAACCTCCTCAGTACATCCCCAAAGATCTACAAGCTTTACCGCAGCATGGTACAGATAGTCAAAGATTCAACACCACCAGGTTTCTTTCAGAAGTCAAAATCCCAAAGGAAAAAGAATAAGAAAATTGTTAGTAAATTGCCAGATATACGAGAAAGCACTATGATGGACACTCTACCTTTCTGTAGTATTAACAGGTTTGCAACACTGGCAATAGAGAACTGAAAACTCAGTATTCCAAGCTGGTTATTGATATTTATGTCTTTGGTTTTGAGAAGTTATTTCTCAAAAGAAGTAATGCTATTATAATGAATTTATTCCTTTGGTAATTGAAGAACATGAAAAATTGCTGAATTGTTTCTAATAATGGATAAATTTTCAGAAGATATTTTAAAAAAACTAATCTTACTTTGGAAAAATTTTCTGAAAGATGTTTCAAAGCCTACCTATTGTGCCATCTTTTTCATTGTTTTTTTGTAAATGTTTAAGGAAATTACTTATAATACCGTATATATTTTATTTTTTTGCTTCAAGATCTTATAAATCTTATAAGATCTTATAAATCTTACTGAATAAAAGAGACACTTTAGCCCAGGAGTGTGGGGAAAATTGAACAAACTCTGTCATAACCACATTAGGTATAACTTGATCTGAAGAATCAGTGACAGGCTCTCAAGACTGTTTCTTATCCTACTAAATTATTATGATCTTTATTGCCAGAGTACATGTGTACAATGAGATTGGCAGAGCTTCTCTTCTTGCACACGCCCCCAACACAACTCACAGTGAGGACAGAAGTCTTTAACCCAGTTCCAATCTTATTATACTATGTGACCTTGCTGTACAACGTGCCGGCCCCACAAATCTATCATACTATGTTGACATGAAGTTATTTTCCATTCAGTACTAAGCTCCAGGGAGGTGGATGTGACAGCCCCAGCCCTCACTGTTTGTGGTTGGTCCCTCAGAAAGTCTTTGATCCAGTTGTAGATGGAAGAGGGAAAATCCAAGTCAGTCGCTTTTCGATAAGGATACTCAGCAGGATAGTATTGAAGGCTCAGCTGTACTCAATGAAAAACATCCTGACATAGTTTCGGGTTTCTCCAGATGGTTCGCTACAGAATGTAAGGCAGTAGTTATGATGTCATCTATCGACCTGTTCCCCCTGTAGGCAAACTCATGTTTACAAATTGATCGGGACAAGTCTTTACCACTATCCCCAGCACCCTATCTGGACTTCAGCTTTATGGGATTAATAGCCTTCAGTGCAGCTCTCATGTTCATATATGGTGAGTGGCTGAAAATCAAAAGGCTGGCAGGCAGAGACTACAAGGTCTGGTCTTTTCACCTCATAGCAGGGAAAGATGATGTTCAACTCCTCTATCAATGAGGCATCAGCATTGATCATGTTCCTTGTATTGCCCTTATAGTTAGTTAGATGCTGCAGTCCCTGCCACATCTGCTTCAGGTTGTTACCTGCTAGATGGTTCTCCACGTTATATTTATATTGTTTTTACTAGCAGTAAAAACTCTTTTCAGAATACAACTGACACTTGTTTTCCAAGTTTCACAAATTAAAAAATGAATAAATAAAATATAGAAGTCTACTTTTTAAAGGCTTTTTAAAAAAGATCAGAAATCTGAGTATCAAAAGACTCTGATATGTAGGAAAAATTTATATGGTTTAAAATTCTTCTGTTAAATACCGTGTTTCTCCAACAATACGGCCTCCACCAATAGGAAGGCCCAGCATGATTTCTAGGCATGAGGTGAAAT
>BHFT01082135.1:0-27137 GCA_004320025.1 Laticauda laticaudata | reverse complement strand
CACACCATATACCAGAAGAAAACACACACCAACCGCTACCTCAACGCCCAATCCCACCACCACCCAGCACAGATAAGAACCAGGCATGGCTAGTCAAGTGAAATGAAGGACCAGGGGAGACAGGATAGCAATTTTCCAATATTTGAGGGGCTGCCACAGAGAGGAAAGTGTCAAGCTATTTTCTGTGGCACTTGTAGGCCAGACAACGACTAACGATGGAAACTGAACATGGAGAGATTCAACCTGGAAATGAGAAGAAACTATCTGACAGTGAGATCAATCAACCAATGTAACAGAAGTTGCCTTTGGAAGTTGTGGAAGCACCATCACTTGGGACTTTCAAGAAGAGACTGGACTGCCATCTGTCACAAATGATGTAGGGTCTCCTGCTGGGGCAGGGGATTGGACTAGACGACCTACAAGGTCCCTTCCAACTCTGATTATCTGTTATCTTCTATAAATGAATCATGCTGAATTATTTACTTGTGCGCTGGTTCAATTGCAGCAAACTCTGACAGTGGCTTGTCGCTGGACCTTTTTTGTTTTCTGTTTTCATTAAGTGGCCTGTGAGGGAAGTTACCATAGCATTCTGGTTTTAAATTGCCAGACTTAGGACTGGATGACATTAGCAGTTGAAGCAATGTCCTTAGCAGAAAATAGAACATATGTAGCATTTTTGGCCAAAGCAACTTAAAAAAAAATAGGAAAGTTGGGAACTCTAACTGTGTTGCTGGAATAATCTTTTCCTGTATCTACAACCACCAACCCCCCCTCCCCATCACATATGGGTCTTTTTTTTTTTAAATCATTGTGTTGATATTAATAATATAAAAAAAGAGTTGAAAAGTTACTCTCTTTGGTCCCTGCTTCATAAAATATAAACATTCCAAAATAGCAATTGGCATTCCTGGATATTAAAATTAGTTAAAAGAGAGAGAGAGAGAGATTACAAAAACACCCCCATTGTGCCTGTTTGTCCTCAGAAATGTGGGAATTATATTTGCAAAGACTGTTGCAGGATTATGCAGGATATAAATATCTTGCTGGCAGGGTGGGAATGGACACAGCTTGGAAACGGGAAGGGAAGGAGGAAGACTGCAGGAAACCATGAAAATGGAGGCATTTTAATGGATGTTCAAAAAGAAAAGTTCAATTCACATTCTCTGCATTGCTGAAATTTTGATTTCTTTATGTCCCATAAGACACTTGACTTGAGCTTCTGTAATGTCCCATTTAAAATAGTAACACTGCAAGGAAAATTGTGATGGCAGAAACATCCACATTATATCAAAGAATAACCAAAAAAAAAACCAAAAACCCCGACATGGATATCTTGTTTTCCAGATATTTGTGTTTGTACAGCCTAGTGGAGGTGTTCTTTCTGTTGATTTGGCCATAAGATATGAGACAGAATCCTGTTGCAATAGAGCTTCATAGCATATCAACATTGAAGCAAGAGGATCCCACATATCACTTCCTACTGTATTACAAGGAATCAAATTGATGAAGGATCAAGTGTCTGCTTGTACAATAAGATAGTGAAAGGCTTTGGAATCAGTTCCAGAAAGATGCTTCTGAGTGCACAAGGCTACAAACACAAGGCCTACCTGTGTCTTTTTAAAGCAGCCATGTCTTTTATCTATAGAAAATCTGCCGCTATTGTAGTGTAATGTAGTCAGGATTCCCAAGACTGAGGGCCTGCATTCCAAAGGACAAAGAGGCAGCAAAGCCTAGAAAATTTGCTAGAGAGGAAGTGGGTTAACACGAGTCCTCCCTAGCGATTCTGAGAGTACATGTGTAGTTATGCAAATAGTTGCTTTTGTTTGGCAATGTTTGTGTCTATAGGTAAAGGAAACTACTCAGAAGTAACCTTACATGTCTTAGTTCCCAGGGGCCTGACATTTATACAGTGAATTTCACATCTTTGAAAAGTAGTGGCCCACTTTTGTAACTGATGAATTAGAGCATGGGGCACCCCCAATCCTAGTCTAACCCCTTTAATCACTACACTACACTGGCTTTCCATACCTGTATCTTCTCTAGAATATACATTTTCTCCTTTACATATGACTGCACTCTGGGTTCCTTAACTCATCTCTGCGATAGAGAGCAAGTTCATCACCCATTAGTCCTACCAGTGAGTTGGAGAGAGAAGGAAATTGAAGCCAATGTAGGGCAAATTTAATTTGCTGAATGAGTAAATATGCAGTTACTGTAACATGCTTCAGCCAGCAATATCCCGACATAGTCAGAATAGTACATTGGCAGTAGTGCACTCAACAACTTATCTTCAGGCTGGAATATAGTAACTTTGAGGGATTTGTTGATTTCATTAGTTGGGGGCTGGCATCTGTTCCTCATTAGTGATAGGTATGCTGGGAAGGAAAGACACTTGGGCAGCTGTAGAATAATCTTTGTAAGAGATGGGGTGCTTGATGATACGCCAATCTACACATAGGATCTAAACTCTTCTCTAAGTGATTCCACCTCTGGATATAAAGGTGTAAGAGACAGCAAGTGTGATTATTACAAAATTGAGGGACAGATGTAAATTGGCTGTCCTGCATCTCCCAGACATTTAAATATTTATCTGTGTAAGTTTGTTCTTGAAACAAAGCAGTCTTTGCAATTGTTTGATTATGGCCCCCTAACTTTTCTTTAATAATTTACCTATTAGGAGTTCTTGGATTCCTGATTCTTATCAGGAATTATTGAATTCTTAAACTTTCCTTTAATAATTTACTTTTCAGGAATTATTGGATTCTTGGACTGGCAATAGTTAACAATCGCCCATCTATTCTCTGTTAAATTGCCTTAATGTAACCTCCCTCCTGTCCTCTTTGTTCCCCAAATCCAGGCTTAATATTCAATCTGATCAAAGTAAGGCCTGAGAAGAACAATGGGATCAAGAAATAGATAGGACTACAGAGTGAATGAGAAATATAAAGGAGAACATTTGTAGCTCAGGGTGGAAATGTGGGGTCCTTTGTGCTCTCTTATTTTCTTGCAGATATTTCATGACCCAACTCAGTGACATCATCAATGCTAGTCTGAATGGGACCTGGAGGATAACTAAGAAGTTGTGGCTTGAGAAAATAGAAAAACCTGGAATTAGAGACTAAGTATGAACGCGAACTGGAAAAGACATAAACAGGAGGAAACAGAAAAAATTAGAAAGATGGTTGCCCAAGAAACCTCATCTGGGGGATATAATAGCCAGTTTGGCTTGGTGAAGACAATCTCGTACCAAATAGCCCAATGGTCTCTTGCTATTGGCTGGTTTGCCATCCAGAGGCACTGCCGCAAAATCCAGCAGATCCTAAGAGGTAACAGACTCTTAAGATGAATGATCAGTTCAGTGAAGAAGGGTTTCCTTTCTTCCAGAATGTACTATCAGTCATACTCATTACAGGTTAGAGTTGGAAGGGACCTGGAAGGTCATTCAGTCTACTCTCCCCCCCACCCAAGCAGGAGAACCCTACACCATTTCTGACAAATGGCAATCCAATCTCTTCTTGAAAGTCTCAAATGATGATGGTCCCACAACTTCTGAGGTAAAGCTGTTCCATTGGTTGGTTGTTCTCACTGTCAGAAAAAAAAATCTTATTTCCAAGTTAAATCTCTCCTTGTTCAGTTTCCATTATTTCTCACTGAGGTCTGCTACCACACAAACAAGTGATGATGTCACTTGTTTTCATTTTTCTCTTTGATTTTTAACTATAACAAGTTAAGTGAGAAAAAAACCCCTCGTTGATTGGAATGTCAAGTGCAGCGCACAGCCTACAATTTCTTTTGTTGTTGTTTACAGAATGCTATTCTTCTGAACAGTTATATGGTGAAAACAAAAACAGATACCATTTCTTAATTATTGTAACAGTAAACAGCACATTCTCCTCCTATCATTCTGGTTCTTACATGCAGATAAACTTATTCTGTGCACACATCCTGGTTTAAAAATGTAGCTTGAGGGGCTTATCCAGGTGGATGAAGGAAAATCTGTGACAAAGGTAGATTTGGATGATCCTGTTGTTACTTATTTCCTTTAGCTGTTGATTCAACAGTACTTTTTTCTCACATTAATTTCTGCTTTCTTGACCATTTCCTTCAATGTTTATGTGTGTTTTCTCTCCATGTGCTCATCTTTGCTTTTGTGATGGGAGGAACTTACTAGAACTTGAATGCAACAATTCCTTTAGCTTCCTTTTCGTTGATGAAAAAATGTGGCTACTCACATTCATTGTGACAGCTTGACTTAACAGATTATATAAGGGGTCAGCTGCAAAAAAAAAAAAAAGCTTTTATACTCTTAAGAAAACATTTCAATAAGATTCTCTGCCATTTCCTTCTGCAACAATTGACAGAGATTTTTTTCTGCCTGGCCCTCAAAAATGTCCAAACAGAAAATTAAACCAGTGTTAATACAAAGCAAAGGATTTTCTCTTTTATCAGGCTGTGAGGTAGGTTAAAACTAAGGGCAAGCTAGCAACACTGAAGTTTTAGAGTTGATTTCAAATTAGATAATGGAAACATAGCAAGTGTCCTTTCCTTTCAGCTTGGCATACTGTTTTTTATTTGGCCCACTAAAGACTATTTTGATCAGCAATGGCATGTTCTGAGTCAGATAAAAAATGTGTATATGTTTGTGGATGTACAACATTCATGTTGATTGTCTTATCTGGAGATTTTCAGAATAGGCTGAGTAACTCACACATTTTTAATATAGCTGGTTCACACAATATACTAAGCCAAAAAGTGTCTTGTGAAAACCTCTAGACTTTGTAGTTTTAATTAACTAGGCTTTAGGGCTTAAACTACAGTTAAACAAAATATAAGGGATCCTTGGTGCTCTTGAAGCTTTTCTTTCAGATGTATCATTACCCGAACTAGGTATCTTCATCAGTGCTAGTCTAGTTTGGGTAAGAAAACCACCAAGCTCAGAGAGCACCAAGAACCCCTCATTTCTACCCTGAGCTACAAATATTCTCCTTTATTAAAAAAAAACCATACTTTAGTGTGTTATGTGAATGCAACCAGAGGAGTCTGTGAACACAGAGCTACCCTTAACATTATTTTTTTTTTTTAAATGTTGTGTCAATTTGATTTAGTGAAGCTTTGATGATTTGATGTGCAGAATCACTTCATGGAATTCTGGCACCTAGGTAATTTGGATTGGATTGAAGAATCTAATCTGATTCACATCATAAAAAGACTATTCACACATACACTGTAGACCTTTCTGTGCAAATCAAGTCAGACTTTCACACCTTGATGTTCAAATCAACCCAAATTGATTCAGAAGTTTCAATCGGCTCAATGATTCCGATTAGATCCTCAAAAGCTAAATAACAATTTCCTTCTCTGCTGTAGGTAAAAAAAAAGAAAAGAAAGGTGAAATTTGCTGTTCCACTTCCTTCTGGATTGCTAAATATAGTTTTCTAAATAACTGAAATCCACTAATTTGCCATCACCTTTACCTTGTAGTGGTGTTCATAAAGATGGAAATTATTGAGAAAGGTGGAAAGGGTAATGCATACCCCTTAACCATGACTCAGTTCATGCAATTATGACAATTAACACTGGGTATTTGCAGGGATATCATTAGCTCTGCTTCCCGTGCCAAGTAGAGAATGAAGAGCAAGTTTTCAGGCTTTTAAATTAATCAGTGTCATCAGTTATGCTGGTTTAATGATTGCTAGACAATGATGAGTGTTAATTAGCAGAGACTCCTACCCAACTTTTCTATATATAAGATTCACGAATCATGGAAAAGATCAGTGTGAAGGCATAGAGAATATCCAGAGGAAATATGGATCAAAATACGTTTCCTTCTCCTTCAGAGAGATTAGATAAATCAGAATCTCCATATTCATTTCTGTAATTAACATTAGGTGAAATTTAATGACAATATTATCGTAGAATTAACATTGGAAATAAACTTCCAGATTGGCTTTTGCTGGTTTGATTCAGCAATATGGGCGCTGACCATGTTCCTGATCTCAAACAATTTATCTTGAATGTTTATTGGACTTCCCTGTTCTAGTTTTAGCTCAGCATGGAATGCTGTTTTTAATTTCTTACCTTATGCCTCCTCCAATCCTTGTTATTTAATTATTTATTTATCCTATTTGCACGGTGGTACAGTGGTTAGAATGCAACATAGCAGGTTAACTCACTGCTCACTCCAGAAGTTTGAACCTGACCGGCTCAAGGTTGACTCAGCCTTCCATCCTTCCGAGGTAGGTAAAATCAGGACCCAGATTGTTGGAGGCAAGAGGCTGACTCTGTAAACCATTTAGAGAGGGCTGGAAAGCACTGTGAAGTGGTATATAAGTCTAAGTGCTATTGCTGTTTAAGCCCAATTTTTCAAGTTGTTCACTGGAGGATTCATCGAAAACACATGTCTAATCCACCATAGCTATTTTATACAATAAATGTGGCAAACACTTTGCACTGCTTATTCCTTTGCATTTTAGTATTAAATTGACCATGGGCCTCACAGTTTATGGATCATTATTTTAATCTAGTTAGACCATGTGTCAGTCTGGATTTTTTGCTAGATTTTATCTGTTATTTATTATTTTATTCTATAATTTTAAATTGGATATTTGCTGAGTGCTTTCATTTGCTCTGGACTATGACTGTAATAAGCTGTAATAAACTAAATTAAGTTGTCCGCTAAAGAAGTCCATGGAGTACTACCCCATCAAACTATAACTTAAGAATGGATAAACAACCAATTGTGGGGTGGTGGAAATAGATTTAATAAATATATTAAGTCTATATGAACACAAACCCAGGAGAACATTTGTTTCATTGCCGTCTTCCTGTTACCCAGTTCAAATCTACATAAAAGCTGTTATTATATGAGTGAAAAACAGTATCTCTTTTTGTAACAGAGAATAGCAAACTAGTTTGAAGTGTTTGTTTACCCCACTTCCCAATTTCTATTTAATAGGTTTTGTTTGTCTTCTTCTCCCCCACCACCTGGTTGCTATGGAAACTATAGAGGACTAGAGGAGGAAACTTTAGGGTGCCTTTATAACACCTTTATGGCATGAGTCTACCTCTCCCCTACTATTACCATCCCCATCCCATTCACTCAGAGATCATAGAAAGTAATTATTCTGTCTGTAAAGAACCTCTGAAGGAATGTTCATCCCACCTCCTGGAAATGAGCAAGTCCTGAACTGAAGATTACTTGCAATCTTAAGCAATTATAAGGTCTTTGTAATGACAGTTCCATCAGATTATGTGATGACCCGGGGCGTGGCACAAAGGCAACATAGTCAAATAAGCAAAAAGTGTCCCTTTATTATCTCCAATCTTGCCCCCAATGTCCAGGTTACCTTCAGCTGGAGAAAAACTCTCCCAGGAACAGCCTTTAACTGGAGAAAATTCAGTCCAAAACAAGGTACACACAAACTATAATTAAAATTCCAAACAAACCAAGCTGCAGTAATTAACTTGACAGGGCAGGAGAAGGAATTTCAGACTTGAAAGCACGGCAAAACTCACACAGTTGGGAAGATGCCAGGAACACAGATAAGACATGACAAGACCAGATAAATTAATGATTTGCTCCCAATACCTTGCTATGCATAGCTTCTCTTTTTAAACACTGTGTTCCCAGTTGCAGCTAATGAAGGGAATCAGGGCCCTTTCCTCCCCTATAAACCATGCAACTCACATTGCTCCCTTCTCCATTCCTCCCTGCGTGCCCTAGGATGAAGAGGTGGTGGGCCTGGGTCTTCCTCTGAATTCCCTCTCCCTTGCTATATCTCTCCCCTGCTCTGCCCAGCTGGACTTTGCCCTACCCCAGTTTCTTCCAGAGCCAATGGAGCTACACTCTCACTCCCTGTCAGCTACTTGGCCTCCCCCTCTGAATTAGATTCCAATAGGGGCATGACAGATTAACTGGAAAAATACACTAAGGAGTCTTCCCTGTTTCTTTATGTGCTGACAAGCAGTGGTGGCTTTCCAATTTTTTTTTCCTTCTGGTTCTGAGAGCACACTTTGCATGCATGCACAGGGCTCAGAGGCTTCCTTCTGTCTCAAAGCTGGTGAGCTGTCCTGTTTTTTAGCTCAGCTGAGGCGCGGCAATCTGCTCTGCCATGTGAATCAGCTGAGCTAAAAAAAACAAGGGAATATAGGAGAGGTAATGGCGGGAGCGGGTGGGCATGGCCAGCCAGAGGTAGTATTTGCCAGTTCTCTGAACTACTCAAAATTTCTGCTACTGGTACACCAGAACCAGTCCGAACCAGCTGAATACCACCTCTGCTGACAAGGGACAGTTTCAGAATCTAACCAGGATGAAATAAATTCCTCTTCTGAGAGTGACTGTGCATTCAAGCATTAGGGGAAAACAGTGCTGCTTATTAATATACATACATTACTCATTCTAGGGATGACCTAAAAGGGCACATTTGATTTGAGGACAAGTAGTTTGCTTGGGGAAAGCTAATTAACAAGTTATATAGAAGCAAATAAAATTCACAAGTTATATCAAAGCAAATAAAATAAATCAACTCTTCCTGTTTGTAAAGCATAGTTTATGACTACTGGGTGTATGCAGTCAATTGCAATTTATTCAGTAAATTGGGCTTCATAAATTTGTAATGTGTGATCCCAAAGGTGTTTCCCAGAAAGTCTAGTTGCCTCTTGAAGTAGCACCTTTGGGGCAACCATGACCTGAATGACGAAGAATCTTCATAGACACTTGTTATATACGAATTCACATTTTTAGCTAATATTGGGCTAAGTGGTTCTCAGTGGTACCAGGAAGTGCTCCATTCAATGGGTAACCTAGATGGAATTTGAATTGAGGGCTTTCCATCTCAAATCTCTCCATCTTGGAGGAGTGCTCTTTAAATCTTTGTTTCCTGTCTTCTGTGCCATTTGCATAGGTTATCCCAATGGTGGGATTCAAATTTTTTTCTATCAGTTCTGTGGGCATGACTTGGGGGCGTGGCTTGGTGGGCA
This sequence comes from Laticauda laticaudata, assembly GCA_004320025.1. Lineage (NCBI taxonomy): Eukaryota > Metazoa > Chordata > Lepidosauria > Squamata > Elapidae > Laticauda > Laticauda laticaudata. Next base: position 18,158 of record BHFT01082135.1, on the reverse strand, counting down.
TGGCAGGAAAAGGTTACTGCAAAATCCCATTCCCTCCCCACCCCACTAACATGCTTTCCAGCTCCATTCTCCTGTGCAGGGCAACCAAAGAAGACCCAGCTAATCAGCTGGGACTCAATAGGAGGCAGGGAATAGATGGGGGTGGAGCTAGTCAGAGGTGGTATTTGCCAGTTCTCCGAACTTCTCAAAGTTTCCGCTCCCAGTTCTCTAGGTTCTCTGAGTTATCCTTTGTATACACCCGTGATGATGAACCTATGGTACATGTGCCAGCAGAGCCACTTCTGCTAGCAAGTGAGAGATCGCCCAGAAGAGCCCCACTGCGCGTGTGAGCATGCCGCCCACCCAACAGCTGATGGTTATGTATCTGGCATGCATGTGTAGGGGTGGAGTGCTCAGGATAAGTGCATGCATGCACAGAGACATGCAGCTTGTGGGAGGTCCTCGTGTGAATGTGCAGTGATGTGCGGCATGTGGGAGATTGCACGTGCATGGGGCATTTGGGGGGTTTCTGGTTGTTGGCACATGAGCATGAATGTGCACACAATTTTCAGCACAGGAGCCCAAAAAAGTTAGCCCCCACTGGTATAGACCAGTGGTTGCCAACCAGTGGGCCAGAGACCACTGGTGGTCCGTGTGAAAATTTTGGTGGTCCACAGAGAAATGTCCCCCCAAAAGCACCCCCCCTCCAGGCAATTAATCTAGGCTGTGTGGGAATACAAGGCTGTGCCGTCCACATGGCCCACCCACCCACTGGCCCCCACCCTTCGGCCGAGCACAAACCTTACCTTCCACATGAGCTGGAACTGGAAGGTAAGAGCAACGGCCGGGGAGGGAAATCCACCCCAGAGTAGCTTGCTGACATTGGTGGGAAAGTCAGTTCCATATTCCAGAGCTGCAGTAGTCACAGGACTGGCCCTTTGGTCATTCTGGAGCAGCTCCTCCAGTCCATGGCAAGCTGGTGTACCCAGGTGGAGGAACAGTTGCTCCGGGGTGACCAAAGGGCCAGTCGTGTGACTGCTGCAGCTCTGGAATATGGGACCGACTTTCCCACCAACATAAGCCACCGTCAGTCAAAATTCATATTAGTGGTCTGGGGATTTAAAATTATGAGTTTGGTGGTCCCTGAGGTTCAAAAGGTTGGCGACCCCTGGCATAGACCATTCTTTTGTAAGATGTTTGGAAAAATCTCATCGAAAGGGATTTCAGTTTAAAAGGAACAATGGGAACACACAAAGGCAGACTGAGGCAAACTCTTGAGTCACCTGTTATTGGTTTTAAAGCTTCATTATAGCTTGGAATGAAGATTAATAATAGTAAGAAAAAGGCCATCCAAAAGAGATGGAGAGCTACCTGAAGGAAAGACTAGAACTAGCGCTGTATGTTTATGAAAGAGACATAAGCATTGAAGCAACTTCACATAAAAGCAACAAAGAAGACAGTTCGGTCATTTTAGGAAAGCCCCCCCCCAAAAAAAAGTTTGCTTATCTGAAAATGGTAAAATTGAAGGAGTGGAAGCTAAAGATGGGAATGGAATAATTGACTTTCTGAAATATGGACAGTTCCAACAGTGTAAATTGGGCAATTTTGACAAATCTACAGAGGCGGCTGGTAAATGCAGTAATGGGCTTCGATAGCCTCAGAGATGATACCAGACATCGGAGATCAAAGCTTTGAAGTATGAATAGTGTTCAAGAAGGTGCATTGAGCCACCCAGACTGTATAAATTAAGCTCAGGACAAACTGGGGAAGTGTTAAGTTAGCAGTTGGAGGAATGACCTCACACTCCTGCAAGCTGACAGTGAAAGCCACTTTTTGCAGACTTAGTGCTTGTTATTTTCAGCATTTAAGACAAACTATATTTATTACAACAACACACACATATATATGTGGCTTCTGCGCCACACTAAAATATACCTTGGCCTTTGTATGCTTGCTGCTTATTTGTGTGAGGGAGAAGAAGGATGGGGGGGGGGAGACAGAGAGAGAGTCAGAGAGAGGAGAGAGAATAAGAGAGAGGAGAAAGAAAGAGAAAGAGAAGAGTGAGAGGAGAGAGAGAGACAGAGAGAGACAGAGACTCAGAGAGTGGAAGGGACAGAGAGAGAGAGAGAGAGGAGAGAAAGAAAGAGAGAGGAGAAAGAGAGAGGAAAGAGAGAGGGAGACAGAGACAGAGACACAGAGAGTGGGAGGGACAAAGAGAGAGACAGAGAGATTGCTAGTGAAAAGAGCATTTTGGAGACTTATTACTGGATAGTAGTGTTTGCCCTAATTGGCCAAGAATTCATGGTGAAATGTCAGAAAAAGATTTATTTCCCAATGTGCGTGTGTGTGTGTGTGTGTGTGTGCTCTCTCTCTCTCTCTCTCTCTCTCCACCTCACCTCTCTCTCCAGCTACCAATTCTTCTGTGGTTTTTCTTTCTGGATAATGACTCTTACACACAACCACCCAGAAACCCTAATCAAAATCTGAGGTTATAATTGGGTTGAAGGATATTTTTTTAAAAAAAAGTCATTAAAGCGACAGGAGTATAAGAATGGACACCCCATCCTCTATTTCCCAAAGATTAAGTGATACATTTTTGCATTTAATGAACTTCCCGCACTACGGCTTATTATGAATCTGTAATTGTAATTCAAAAGAATAGAATCCCCATAAGGACATTCCTTCACAATCCATAATTTGGACCCTGCTAATGAAAATGGATTTCATTCAGGCAGGTGTTCATAAACAAGAAGCTTTCAAAACCCATCTTGTAACCCGTGGCTTTGGACTTCAAGGAATTTATTTACATTTTAGCTTCCTTATTGGTGTTTCCAGTGAGTACTTTGCTTTTCCTACAATGAGTATTGAATGGTTTGTTGTCCTCAATCTCTAAGGTGTTGTCAACACTTTGCTCCGTGGGATTGCAGCTGACACACGCTTCTACAGTTATTAAAGTAAAGGTAAAGGTTCCCCTCGCACATACATGCTAGTCATTTCCAGCTCTAGGGGGCGGCGCTCATCTCCATTACAAAGCTGAAGAGCCAGCGCTGTCCGAAGACGTCTCCATGGTCATGTGGTCAGCATGACTAAATGCCAAAGGCACAGGAAATGCTGTTGCTTTCCCACCAAAAGGGTCCCTATTTTTCTACTTGCACTTTTTTACATGCTTTCAAATTGCTAGGTTGGCAGAAGCTGGGACAAATAACAGGAGCTCACTCCATTATACAGTGCTGGGGATTCGAACCACCAAACTGTATTTAACCTTGTTGGCTTTGACAGAAGGACAGATGGGGATTTGCTGCTTTAGAGCTGAGAGCAAATCCAGGAAGTAACTCACTCTTTCTTTCTTTCTTTCTTTCTTTCTTTCTTTCTTTCTTTCTTTCTTTCTTTCTTTCTTTCTTTCTTCTTCCTTCCTTCCTTCCTTCCTTCCTTCCTTCCTTGCTTTGCTTTCTTTCCTTGCTTTCTTGCTTTCTTTTTTTTGCTTTTGAGTTTCTTTTAAGAAGTTGTTGAGAGTCCTGTCATCACTGCTGAACTCTTCTTTAGGTCATAAATGAAGAGGAGAGAGCGAAAAAGCACTCTGACAGTATTTGCACTCTTGCAAATCTAAATGTACAGTACATAGCAGCTTTCACTTGCAAGGTTTGTTTAACTTAACTAATAACTATCTTGGAGTGGATTGTTTCCTTTTTTTCCCCTCCCACTTCATTCTTTTCAAACTCTAGGGAAGTACGTATCTCTTATTTTTGTGAGAATAACCTTGAGGTACAGGAGAAATAGCCATAACCAAGACAACAGTTAGAGAAGCAAAATACGAGACCAAAGCAGACATGGAAACGTCTCAGAGATATTTTGAGATTTGCAAGATTCTTTTACTGTTACCTTATAATAAGCATAGTTGTTGGTTTCTTCGTCTGTCCTATCTTGAAAGGTTGATATCCATCAAGTCTTGTAAAATGGATTAAGAGTACCATAACAGAATCTTGCAAGTCTGAAAGTCCTCCTTCCTCTTGTCTATAGGAGAATTAAGGAGTGTCTGGTGTCATTTTCTCACATTATGTTTCTCCTTTGGATTCAGATTTCATTTCTCTGACCATTTCTTGCTTGTGGCCTCTTGTCCTGTCCCCCAAGGTTATTCGTACACTTATAATCCGACCACTGAATAGTCTATAGCTGCCTAAAGAACTGGAATTGTGAGGTAGTGTATCCCAGCTTGTCACCATTCAATAACACCAAACCCAGCCTTCCAAAATACTGAGTGACTAATGAATAATGATAATAGTAGAAAAGATTGGCCTAGAATCAGGAGACCGTGAGTTCTAGTCCTGCTTTAAGTTTGAAAGCCAGCTGGGTGACTTTGGGCCAATCAACAGGAGATGGAGAATTCTAATTCCACCTGAGTCATGAAAGCCGGCTAGATGACTTTGGGCCAACTACTAAGAGACTGTGAGTTCTAATCCTTTTAGGCTTGAAAACCAGCTGCATAACTTTGGATCAATCACCAGGAAACTATGAGTTCTAATTCCACGTTAGGCATGAAAGCTTGCTGGGATATGCACACTACTCATGCAAATGGAGCTGTGCTCATGAATATTTGCCGGCTACTCATGTGGGACCATCCCCTTTGCCAAAAACATTGGGGGACTCTGTTTTAGAGACATGCCAACATAGCTTTCAGAACAAGCTCAGTTAATAATGACTTCTCATATGTCTGTATTGTGAGGTTACATTTTGCCCAGGAGCCAAACTTAATTGGCAGGCTCGGTTTATCTCTGCACTGTGAGTCAGGGATGCTGAAGTATTTCATTTTAAAGCAGGCTGCCCACACTAATGCAGAGATCAGTTTGCAGTTATGTGCTGGATTTAGTGAGCTCTTTTTCCAATTTGATGAAGCAGTTCTCAGTTTTAAATGAGAGAAGAAGAAAAATGCCAACAGAACTGGTAGTAAAATAATTTGAACCCCACCACTGAATTTCTCCTAGCTGAGTCCCTCTCCAGGCTGGAGGTTAAATAGGTGGGATTCTACCTGTTTGCATCTGTTTGCTAGAACCAGTTGTTATCATTCTAAGCAGTTTGGAGAACCGGTTGTTCGAAGAAATTACTGGTCTAATCCTGTAAGGAAGGCAGGAAGGAAACATTCTGGTGTTGCTTACAGAAACTGCCTCTCTGTTAACCCTTATTACATTCTTGGCAGGATGAGAGTTCCTGTCTCAGGAACTTCTCTGGAGATTTTTCCCTCTCCTTTGCTGGCACTTTGCTTGTGTGGAATGACCATTCAAAGTTACAATGGCACTGAAAAAAGTAACTTATGACCATTTTTCACACTTACAACTGTTGCAGCATCCCCACAATCATGAGAGGCCAGGCGAGGAGATGCCTGCCTCAATGTGAGTGATATTGAGTTGGCCATGCCCAGCCAATAACATGACCACCAAGCCATGTCCACCCACTCACATGATCAACCACCAAGCCATGCTCACCACCTAAGCCACACCCACAGAACCAGTTGTTAAAATTTTTGAATCCCACTCCTGAGGTTAAAGCTTCCATCATCAATGACTAGTGAGTATGCTCATGAAGACGGATGAAAGCTGTAGGCCTAGCATCAGGAGGGATTCAGACTGGGGTAAAATAGATTACTTAACAATCTCCCTCTTGCTGCATATTTACCAAAAATAAAGTACATTAATGAGTGGGTAGATGCTGGATTTTAGCAACTGCTGTGGATTTCCTACTGATAGGTAATTCCAGATGGCAGCTAATTTTGTAACACAGAGAACAGGAAATAATCTGCCAACTAAACTAGAATAATTGGAATTCAGGTCTGCCCTTAAATCATATGAACAGCTAGGGAATATGTGTTGTACCAAAAGCACACCCCTATTTTCCTAGCTTTTGATTCCCATGGAATTCCTGGGAAGAAGCAACTTCTATTGTTGCCTCTTTTCCCAAGCAACTTGCCTTGCAACCCAATTCTAAAAGAAGCTCTTCTCCATACTTCAAAAGCTAAGCCATTATTAATATGATACTTTTATCTGTACTCTAGCTGCTTCACAAGCTCTGGTCTTAACTTCCCAAGGGTTGTGGCAAAACACCGGAAAAATTCCTAAAAGCCCTTTCAGAGATGCATTAAGCAAGTGACATCAGGACTCTCGCCACTTTCTGAAAGAATATGTCTCGATTTAATTATCAAGGATTGTTTTTGCTCTGGTTCAAAAGGAGCAAATCCTTGGAATCTGGTCCAGGACCACAGCTGTTTATAGCAAACAGAAGATGTTTGTTATCTCCTTGTAGCAACCTGGGTCCCAGGGATCAAGGCTTAATTAACATGCAGTTTATGGAGGCTGAAATTGTGCAGACTTTGCAAACAGATTAATAATAGCAATAATAATAACAATGCCTCTGAAACACAAAGAAGAGATAAAGGGGAGGGGGAAGGGATTACAAAGCCAACAAACAAAGCATGCCAGCTCCACAGAGAGGTGAACCTGGGCAGAGCTCATATCTCCAGGCAGTGTAGAACAGGCATTTTGTCAGTTGTTGGGGCAGGTGGAGGCATTGCTAGACAAGTCCTTAAAAAAGAAATTATCTTTCTCTTTTCTGAACATGGATTGAATTGCCCGCTTACCTGAAGATTCCTGGGGGGACATTGTGTTTTCTTCCAGACTTGAAGCACAGCTTTGAATAGCAAGCTGTATCACAAAATTCTGACAAGTTAAGATGTTCCTGTGAAGTTTGATTCCAGTTGACTATCAACTCACGAAGCATTCCTGACCTGCTCTCGAGTTGCCATAGGCAAGGGGGATGGGGAATCGAACCTCGCAGATGCATCATGAACTTGCATTTCAGTCAAAACAAAGCACATTCCAGCTGGCAATGTCAAGGTCATCTCCACAAAGACCCACAGTAGCTGGAGGGAGTCACTTCTACAACCTGTGAAAATGCTTTGTTGGGGAATGTGATTCATGACACTTCTTGGGCGGAGGGGGAAATAGGGTCAGAGCCAAAGTGCAAATTAAGTGAGGTCAGAGTTGGCTTTATTTGGTCCGTGCTGACATGATAAGGTAAAGGTAAAGGTTCCCCTTGCACATACATACCAGTTGTTTCCGGCTCTAGGGGGCGGTGCTCATCTCTGTTACAAAGCCGAAGAACCAGCATTGTCCAAAGATGTTTCCGTGGTCATGTGGCCGGAAGGGCTAAAAACCGAAGGCGCTGTTACCTTTCCACTAAAGTGATCCCTATTTTTCTTCTTGTATTTTTTACTTGCTTTCGAACTATTAGGTTGGCAGAAGCTGGGACAAGTAATGGGAGCTCACTCCATGACATGGCGCTAGGTATTTGAACCACCAAACTGCCAACCTTTCTGATCGACAGGCTCAGTGTCTTAGCCACTGAATAACTGGATTTCTTTTGAAGCTTGGCTTGAGGCTCATGATTTAAATAGGGCATTGGTCGAAACACTGATATTGACACTAAGTGGGAAGGTGCAAACCAGATCAATGTAGGTTTCATTTTTGATCTCTTGACTCTGGAGGTTCATGAATATGGCTGTCCCAAGATCTACTAAGTTGAAGTAGATGATCTCCCAAGATCATTTGCAACTCTTACATTCTATTATTCTACAGCAGGTTGTGCCTAAGTCCTCACAATGTGGTTACCTTTGGTGCAAAGATAGCAACTGTTGATACAGCACTCAAAATGGAGATCTGATGTCTTACTGAGACTTCAATACTAACTGGTCCATCTCTACAGCTCTACATCACCCTAAAACAACTCATGAAGAAGAAAGGCAGGAGAAGGCAGCAAGAACATTCAGAATTATAAATCATTGCAGTGTGTTCACTCCTGAAATTTCTCCTCCAGGCTACATTTTCTTTTTAATCTCTGTGGAGCCATGTGGTTAATTCTTAAGCCTGATTCTTAAATCCTAAGATTATGTTTATTGACTGCTAGAAGGTAGAACAGATGTGTTCCAACTCTTGTTCTGCATGGCTTCTTCAGCTGCCAAAAAGTGAGAGGACATTGTCTTTCTAGTTCATAGCAAGTTATGTTTGGCGGTGTCTCTTTCCCTACTTAATAAGCAGCACTGTTGTTGCGGGGTGGTTTGGCAAAGCAGCACTTTTGAGCCAAAACTATCGAGTCACTTCAATGAAGTGGAGAGTAAAACTGTGGCAACCTTTCCTCGCTCATCTTTTAGTTGCCTTAGAGCAGGCAAGTCAATCACATCTCTTGAAGCTTGCATCTAAAGCACTGAGCATTGATATGTAATCATAAGCCTGCCATGATAGACCAATTGCGTGTTATTTCTGCCCTGGCAGAAAGTTTAAGTTTATAATTAGCACACATTGTTCCTTAAGAGTATATTTTTCAGGGACTGGCATTTTCTTCCATTACACCTTATAAAGCAGGTGTGCCTCTCCTTTCTTCTCTGTCCCTTCCTTTGCTTTTGGGAGGGCAAGGAAACTCATACTTCAAATAAAAAAGAAGCAACGTTATTGTGATGCTGATGGCCAAGAATGGATACTGTATTTTTTTTTCTTTGTTGATGGACAAGTGCCACAATAAAAAAAGAAAGAAAGAAGAAAAAGAATAGGCTTGAGCAGTTCAGCTTCCTTCGGGTATTATCCCACGTCATTGTAGTTCTGTTAAAGTTGTAGCTGTATTCTCTGTATAATCTGTAGTCTCAATACAGAAGCCTGATGATGGCAGATGAGATTCTGCTGAAACGTTGCTACAACTTTAACAGAACTACAATGACGTGGGATAATACCCGAAGGAAGCTAAACAGCACAAATGTAAGTACCCGCGAGAGCTTAAAAAAAACAAATATATATATATATGTATGTATGNAGATAGATAGATAGATAGATAGATAGATAGATAGATAGATAGATAGATAGATAGATAGATAGATAGATAGATAGATAGATAGACAGACAGACAGACAGACAGACAGACAGATAGACAGACAGACAGACAGACAGACAGATATATCAGCAGCTTCTTCTAGATGTTTTCCTGTAATGAATAGTTTGAGATGTGGCCTACTTTTTGCCATTTTGCCACAGCAATTGGCCATCTGAATGGAAAATGAAGCACATTATTTTAGGAAATAAATGAATAAGGTTTTGCTTCCAGGCAAAGATCTGTTACCCAATAATAAAGATGGTATAGGGTCTCATGCCTGGGCAGGGGGTGTGTGGACTAGATGACCTACAAGGTCAAGGTCCCTTCCAACTCTGTTAATCTAACCTAATGATTCCATCTTTTCAACAACTCCACTTTAAGAGACAACCTGTGTCCCATTGGATCATTATTTCAGATATAGTTTCTTACCCAAACAGAGAAACAGAATGACCAAGAGCAAACAAAATGGCAGTGGGAACAGAAGTTATTTCTCCTTGTGGAAATCTTCCCCCAAAGTCTTTGCTTTTCTCTCCTCTCCTCTCCTCACCCCTCCCCTCCCATATTCCTTCCTTCCTTCCTTCCTTCCTTCCTTCCTTCCTTCCTTCCTTCCTTCCTTCCTTCCTTCCTTCCTTCCTAGCAGACAGGTAAGTAGCTGCTACTGGGTGGGAAAGGGAGTGGGGATTGCAAGACTGACTGGGAAACTGTCATAGATCATTAAAAAACAAAGATCACATGCCTACAGCAGTAGCCAGCAGCACTGAAATAGCCACCACCTCCCCAAATTTCATTCCTTCAGGAATCATGGGTCCCTGACTTTGGATGCATTCTGTAAGTTGACCCATTTGGGTTATCTTAGTTCAAAAATTGTTGTCCTGTGATGCATTGTTCCACTCAATTAAAGGTCACAACAACAAATTTTTTAGTAATATATACATGTAGATATAGATATAGAATGGGAGTGGTGCAATGGCCTAGATGTGGAGCTCTCACCTCAAAATCAGGAGGCTGTGAGTTTGATCTTAGGTAGAGGCAGATATTTCTCTCTCTGAGCACAATGGCAATATATCTTCTGAACAAAACTCCACATTGGTGTCAGGAAGGGCATCCGGCCATTAAAACACTCTGCTAGCTCCATTCAGTTGGCCAGACTCCATCCCACAAGGGATTATGGGGTCATGAAAAGAAAAGAAGAAATAAGATATATAGATATAGAATGAGTGATCATTACTATATTCGTGTCGCGAGCACTGAAGTGATTCCAGGTTGAAAGGGTTGAATGGTGATATCATAATTGCCCAGTTGGAGGCTCCTTTCATGTGCTGGTTAAGTTGCCCATTGAAGTTGCCCCATCCACTCACAGTTGCCCACTTTCGAACTGCTGGGTCAGTAGAAGTTGGTGTGTAAAATGAGTGATCCCTTCCTACTGAAGGGAAAGCAGCAAGTTAGTTATTTGCAGAATATACAAAAACCTCTATTAGGAAGAGCTAGAGCCAATTTTATCTTTAATGTGGCTGAGCAGGGAATAGACCACTGTCAACAATGTTCCTGGCAAAACATCCTTCTGGAGTAGATGCTTGAGCAGATCATGCTCCCAAAGTGTTTCATTAAACTGAACCCCCATCTATCACATTCCTTCTCAGCACAACATTGCAAATGTGGATAGTAAAAACTTGTGTTTCAGGAAGCGTGTTAAGTGGTGGGATTAAAAAAAAAATAGTACTGATTCTGTGGGCTTGGTGGATGTGGCGTGGCTTGGTGGGCATGGGAGGGGAAGGATACTGTAAGATCTTAATTCCCTCCTCACTCCTGGAGAAAGTATACCGCAAAATCCCATTCCCTCCCCACCTCATTAACCTGCTTTCCAGCTCCGTTCTCCTGTGCAGGGCAACAGCAGAAGGCCCAGACAATCAGCTGGGACTCAGGAGGCAGAGAATAGATGGGGGGTGGGACCAGTCAGAGGTGGTATTTGATGGTTCTCTGAACTACTCAAAATTTCCACTACTGGTTCTCCAGAATTGTTCAGAACCGGCTAAATGCTACCTCTGAAGCGTGTCATTTGCAGAAAACAAATTGGCCCTGTAGAAGAATTAAGATAGGATCCTAGATACTGTCTCAAATCATCCTGTCTGAACAACGGGTTGGACTAGGAGACCACCAAGGTCTCTTCCCTTTCTCCTGCCCCCTTCTTCCATCCAGTGGCAGATTCAGTTCCTCTGGTTGATAATGTTGACAACCTATTTTATTCTGGCAGTTCCTCATCGCGAGTTAGGAGCCGATGCTCCAAGGTCCATGATGGCTTGAAATAAAGTTTAGATCCAGGCTCTGAATTATTCTAGGAACAGCCCCAATCTCTCGCCACTACGATGGTGGTATTTCATATCAACAGCCTTGCAGCTGCCTGAGCTGCTAACCTTGAACTTCAGAAAGATAATTATTTTGAAGGCACCAATCGTGGCAGCTCCGTAGTTAAGGCCTTATAAGGATTTGTGCTCAAAGCAGCTCTAAAATCCCCCCAGCTTCACACTTTAATGATTGAATTCAGTCTCTGGATTTGGCACCGTGTCTGCACAGAGGAAAATGGATACCTGAGCGCTCCTCTCAGAGTTAAATTATTGACTAACTTTTCTTGCCTCTCTCCTGAAGAATATCTCTCAGAGGAGCTTCTCGACCCAACTTGGTTTCCTGCACTCTCCTGTGAGCTTTGATTTTGGGGACTCACTCACAATTCATAGCCATCATCCCCTCTCAAGGCCACCAAAAACATTACCTTAGATCTGACTCCTGACTGGCAGGCCCTTTCCAAGCCGACAGCAAATAAGAGACATGGGAGCAGGGGTGGGCTTCAAAAAAATTAACAAAGGGTCCTCAGCCAGTTGCTGGGTGGGTGTGGCCAGGATGGGCGTGGCCTAGTCGGCCTCCTGCACCACAAATTTTTGCCCTCCCTGGGCTCCGGAGACTTTCCTTGAGCCTCCAGGTGGGTGAAAATGGCCTCCCTGGGCTCCGGAGGCTCTCTGGAAGTTGGAAAAGGACCCATTTCTGGCCTTCCCAAACTTCTGGGAGGCCTGTTTTTCACCCTCCTCGAGCTTCGATACATGCCCTGCATTTACCTGCATCCAAAATCGGCCATGTGGGGACTCAGGGGAGGGGAGGGGTAGGGCAGGGTGGGCGGGGCCATCCAGGAGTGGGATATGGGGGTTCTCTGAACTGCACAGAATCTTAGTTGGGGGCTCTCCCGAACCCCTACAAACCCCCAGCAGCCTATCCTTGCACAGGAGAGCATTGCTTTGGCACAGAGACTCAAAAAATATGGGGATTTCTGCCTCTGGTGTAATACAGGTAGCCCTTGACTGATGAGCTCAATGGAGCCCCAGTTTTTGTTGTTATTAACTGAAACATTTGTTAAGTGAGTTTTGCCCCATTTTATTTGCCCCATTCTATTATTCTATGGAGAATAATACTTACTGGAGAAGAGCCTAATGCTGGGAATGATGGAGGGCAAAAAAAGAAGAAGAAGGTGACGGCAAAGAAGGAGATGGATGGATGGAGTCCCTGAAGCAGTCGGTGTGAGCTTAAATGGACTCCAGGGGATGGTAGAGGACAGGAAGGCCTGGAGGAATGTTGTCCATGGGGTCGCAATGGATTGGACATGATTTTGCAACTAACAACAGCATTATTCTATGACAGGTTGCACCTACATCCTCACAATGTGGTTATCTTTGATGCAAAAATAGCAACCATTGATACCGAACTCAAAACAAAGATTTGATGCCTTACGACTTCCTGGCCATAATTGTTCAGTGAATCACTTTAATTGATAAGTTAGTAACCCGGTTGTTAAATGAATCTGGTCTCCTCGTTGTCAGGCGGAGCTCCATTCAAAATCCAGGAAAGAAATACTTAGACTCTTTAGTTTAGAGAAAAGATATATTTTATTCGTGAAAGTTTTGAGTGATAGCAAAACCAAAGAATTCTGAATCTGAGCAATTAGGGCACGCAATTCACATCACTCACGCCCACGTCTGCACTCGGAATGTTCCCACCCCCAATAGTTCAAATGACACTTCCAATTAGAAGTTGTGGATATGATCATGTGGGCATCTCAGGGGGTGATGATGAGGCCCTCTGTCCATTGAACCATTGGCATAAGAGAAGAAAGCTAAGCGAGATATAGAAACGCTAACTCTAGCTTAGTGCTCCCATCGCCATTTATCACACAAGGGATGAATGAACACCTCCAGCTCACTTCCCCAACTTATTCCTACCGATCCCTTCCCCCCCCATTACTTATGGCAGTCAGGAAAGATGCAAAGCAATAGCAGAAGATCCCTTGAAAGTGGGGGATGGGGGGTGTGAGAAGGCTGACATTCGGCCTCCTAGAAAAAGGAAAATGCATTAAAACAGTCCTAGAAGAGAGAGAGGAGAAAATATAAGACCATTATTAATCACTACAACAAATTACAAAACAACGACACTCCTACAGGCTTATCAGGATACTTGGAATGAAATGCTTTGCCAACTTTAGGGCTTTAACGTCGGTTTCATTAACCGCATTCGTTGTCTTGTGAAGAGAGGAAACTGTTCAGGCTACAAGATACTGAGTCAAACCCTTCCATTTGCGAGAGTCCAGAATTTCTTTAACTTCAAAAATGTTTGTTCGCCTTCAATCAGTATTGGTTATGGGAGGGACTCCGCCTGGATGGGTCTTAAGTCGGAAGTACTTCACAGCGTTCTTAGCAAAACTAACATGGAAAACCGGATGAATTCGTCCGAAGAGTTTTGGGTAAGGTTAGCTGGACTGTTACAGGATTTATAATCGCGTTCATTGTGAAATGGACCAACGTACTTAGGACCAAGCTTTCTTTGGACTTTTGAGTGTCTGTAGGTATCTGGTGGCAGGAAACCTTGTCAACCCAATTTATATTCTTTCTGGGGGGATCTTTTCTTGTCCTGCAAAATTTCTTATGAGCTTGATGGGCCTCATAACTAATGCTTTGCGTGTTACTGGCCAGTTACAGTTGGAGTTGAGTTATATCCATTCATCCAATAAATGGATGTTAGTTTTCCACGAGGAGTTAGGTATGGGACGAAATCTTGTCCCCGAAGCCCACCTTTAAAGTGAGTATATCCAGTACTACCTGTGTACGGAGTTGTTTATATGCGCACTTCGGCAATGGTAATAATTTGGACCAGTTTGAGGTTGATAATTTATATGTAACATCTGAGATATTGTTCTACCAGCTGCGTTAGTGCCTAACTCGACAGGCCCATTGGTTTTTGGGTGGGTGAGTGGGCGAGGCTTAAAGCCCCTGGACGGAGCCTATTAACTTCAGGAACTCTTTCGCAAAACATTTTGAGGTAAATTGGACCCCTCTGTCGGAGATTTAATGCATTCTGGAGCGGCCATGTAACCTATAGATATGTGATATAAAGCATTTAGCCAGCGTTTTAAAGCAGAGGGAATCTTGGAACAAGGTATGCAATGTACTTGTTTGGGAAAAACAAATCAGTCAGTACCACCAGATGACTTGTGTTTTCACCACTTTCGGGTAATTCTACTATAAAAGTCCATAGAGGATTTCCCTTCCAGGGAGCCGTTGGTCTAGCTACATTTTGGTAACAATCTACATGGCTTACCAGGAGGTCTCAATAAGAAGCACAAACTGGACAGCTAGCTACATAAGCTTCAATGTCCTTCTTTAAAGTAGGCCACCAGAAATTGGCTGCTTAACCAGATGTAAGGTCTTCACCAAATTCCGAAAGTGGCCAGCTGCTTTAGAATCATGAGCCTGTTGTAGTCATTTGGCTCCGTCAGTACCATGTGGCACATACGCGCGAACTTGGGCGCCACCAAGCTCAAACATCTCTAATACGTATAAGTTACTTGAATGAGCCAGGAAACCATTCGTCCATATTTTAAAGCTTCTTTTTTAATTGTTCTGAGTTAGGTCATTACGATAAATTATTATTTTTGTTCTTATCTTTTGAGCTCTGGCTGATCAAATCTGGGGGCGGCTAGATGTTTGAGCTGAGACAATTTGGGCTTTATGCACCTCCTGGGCGTGCTATTATATTTCTCGAGGTAGTCTGAGCAGAGAGGCTATCCGCCATTGAAAATTTCTTCCCCGCCTGGGAATGTACTTCAGTGCAGAAATTGAATCGCTTTGAAGTACTGGGCCAGCGAACTTGTTTAGAGGACAGTTTCCGGGGCATTTTTAAGCTTCCAGATTCTTATGATCAGTCCATACCTCACAACGGGTTTTTGCTCCTTCCAGGAAATGTCTCCAGGTCAGCAAAAAGGCCCAACGAACTACAAAAGCTTCTTTCTCCCAGATGGCCCATCTTCTCTCTGTTTCAGACAGGCTTTAGCGGAAGGTGTCAGCGCAGGCAAGGCTGTAAGTCCCTTTCTTGCATTGATTTGAAGTAATACCGCTCCAATTAGACCACCATGCAACTTGCATCGGGCTTGAATCACGAAAGGAAGTGTCCCATATGCCGGGTGTTTTTGCTAAGGCACTTGTTCTAGGCAGCAACAGGTTGCGTTTTTAGTTTTTACTAAAAAAGTGCTTGGCATTTTTTTTTTCGCCAATGGACCGCTCAGCTCCAGCGCTTTCGGCTGGCCTTAGGCTTACACCTCCCCTTTGTTGTTTCAGTAGAATTTGTGGATGGGCATTGCTATCATTGGCAAACGTGCGGGTATGAATTGCCGTAAAAAAAATTTGGGCAAATCGCAGGCATCAAAGCTTTGAAGTTGTTTTCTAGTGACCGTGATGGAAGCATCCTATCTCCTAAGAAGCGGCAAGCAGGCACCTTCTGGCTGTATTGGATCCATGCTCTATGCCTTCTAGATGAATGGCGATATGCCCTAAATAGTCAATTTTGGTCTTGAATGGAATTCACAATTTGACAATTTAAGCATACACTTAGCGCAGCACAGTTTTTGTAACGACCGCACTAACTTCAGATGTTCATCTAAGGTCTCCGGTGTAGGATAAGCGATATCATCAAAGATACAGAACCCTCCTGTATAAATGTTCATGTTAAACACTTGATTGATCATTTGCAATGAATACAGCATGGGGCCGCTTGTAACCAAAAGAAGAACGTTGATTGGAAACACCCCATGCGGGGAGTTAAAGAAGCGGTCTTCACTCATACCCCCTCCTTAATTCGGATCCGGTAGTAATGCTTCTCTCAAATTCCAACTTCGTGAAGACTTTTCCTTCGCTAAATGGGCCAACATGGTCCTTCATCAAGGAAGGGGTACACGTTTCCCCAGAAATAGCGTTCAATTTCTGTAATCAACAACCAGCGCTTGGAACCATCTTCTTTTCACGGAAGCATACACTGGGGCCGCTACCGGGCCTAGCAGGTTGAATGAACCACGTTCCAAATTTTTTTATCAATAAACAATCTTAGCTTCTCGCA
The DNA here is from genome assembly GCA_004320025.1 of Laticauda laticaudata. Classification (NCBI taxonomy): domain Eukaryota; kingdom Metazoa; phylum Chordata; class Lepidosauria; order Squamata; family Elapidae; genus Laticauda; species Laticauda laticaudata. Next base: position 1,850 of record BHFT01082135.1, on the reverse strand, counting down.
ATTCCCGTGGGGTCCATTGGAGTAACACCTTTGTTTTGCGGAAAACCAAGAATAAAACTTCACCCGCAGGCAAAATCTCATAGCACAGTCCTGTTTGGCCGGTGGAGGCGGAAGCTCTATCCGAGGCCTTTCTCACTGAACACTTTTTTTAAATCTCAATACTGCTTTGGGATTTTCTCCTCATCTTTCACAGGCCTCAGTACCCTGTGGAAGAGCTATTTTCAATTAAGGTCCTCAGGTTCAGCTGGGATCTGGCCCTTCCCCTGGCTGCTGCTTTGTTGGCATATGCGAACAACCCCTTTCTCCCAGTTAACGCTGGGGGTTCCATTTCCGGGAGCCAGGGCAAATCCAGTTAATTAATGGTTGGCTGCCATCCAAGGGAACACACAATCAAATGCAGGGTCTCATCATGCTCTCCATGATCAATTTGCTATAGGTTCCGTGAGCAAAAGCGGCAGGGGCAAACCTCCAGCACTGATCCATCTAGTTGGCACAAAGAAATGGGCATCTTCAAATGGGTGATTCTAGAGTCTTTGAGAGAGCCATTACATATATTCCATGTTGCTTATACACCTTGTGCACGCAGATCTAACATGGCTAGCATCTCCCCTTTTCGACCCCTGAATTGGGTACCCTCAACTTCACCGGAATTGTCATAGGGCCCACGCTTGGACTTACCAAGAAGTTGTCTTCCGAGTCAGAATCCTCCTCCTCAGATTCCTCTCCTGTGGAAGGGGCGACCTCTGCTGTCTCTTTTTGACTTTAGTGCCGTTTCGCGAGGTTTCGACTGGGGAGCTGTTCAGGTTTCTTCCTTCCTTTGCGCCCTCCTTTGGCTTCCAAAAGCTTGACTCTGCAGTTCACCAGCCGCGGTGACGCTTTTTTCCCGCATCGAAACAGGCCGAGGGTTGCTGCTCGCCACCTCTCCTTCTGAAGGGATTTAGGAGCCTCTTGAGGGCGTGGGGGGGAAACTATGCTCACGCATTAGACCTCCCGCCATTTATTTCGGATTAAGATCAATTTCCACTTTCTTCTGCCAGCCAAGTACCCACATCTGCAAATTTATTGGGGTCTCTTTCTAGGCAGTGCATCTCTGGTACCACATCTTCAATTTAAACCATCTTTTAAAACAGTTCTATCAGGGCTTGTCTTGGGGCCGCCTGCGGAAATGGCCTGCTAACTGGTCTAAATTCTTGGTGTAATCAGCACAGACCTCCGCCCTGTTTTATGGTTTTCATCGCTAATTTGGGCCCTTGCGTACCGCCAGTGGGTCCTCTATATATTCCTGGCCGCAGTGCAGCGCATAAATAGGTTTATAATTCAGCAACTGAGGGAGCATTAATCATTATGCAAAGTGCACCATCCACTCTGCGCTATTCCCTACTCCAGAGCCCTGGTAACACACCTCACTTTGGCTGCTTCTGAGGGAAAAATCCTCCCCATACTCTCCCTCCATATGGCTTCCAAAACTTGAGCTAGGAAAAATCCCAAGGCTTGGGATCCGCCTCCGTATATTTACTTCTAACGGAGGCAGCCTAGGAGCTCTACGCCTTCTAGGAATTCCACCTCCCGCTGAAGGCCCTGGGGGCTGCTTCTGGATCGGGTTGATTTATGGAGAGGGAGCTGCTGCTGCGTGCTTTCTCCTGGCTGGGGCCTTCTTCCCTCCCTTTCAGTACCTTTGTGGAGCTTGAGGTTCTTCAAAGGCTTCAATTAGGAGTCCTCCTGGCTTGATCCAGCAAGAGTTCCCTCTTTTCCTTCATCTTGCCAAAAGGCTCGCTCTTTTCCAGCGCCGGCGGGTAGTTGTGACTCCGGGGGTCTTCGCCTCCGGATCTTTCCAACTACACACACGCCCA
>BHFT01082131.1:0-11317 GCA_004320025.1 Laticauda laticaudata | reverse complement strand
ACAGACTAGTACGACCAGTTTTCGGACTTGTGAACATTTGCAAGCAACCCAAAAAATTTGGTGCGCTTGTGCACCCGACATCTAATATTAAGGGCAGTTATATTGGCAGCTGCAAGCCAATGTGCTGAAGCTATAGAGCCAAAAAAAGGCCACACACATCCTGAAAGGCTAACGTGAACACGAGGGACACAGAATCGAGAATCATGTAAAATGTATATGATGCTACTTTAAACAGGGCTTTTGATTAATGGCCATCTCTCTTGGAATATTGGACATCCAGATTTTTGGTTGTCAAAAAGATGTTGGGAACTAACATGAGGAAAGATAGGCAGAGAGATGCAGAAAGATGATCTGGTTGGACTGGGAGGCTAAACATATGAAGAACGGTTGCCTCGAACAATGGGTAATGTCTAGGAAGACACATGGAGAAAGAAAGGAAGGAAGAAGAGGAAAGGATAATAATTGGATAATTAGAAGATAAGTTGGAGGGAGGGAGGAAAAGAAGGAGGAGGGAAGGAAGGACGAAGGAAGGGAAGGGAAGGAGAGGAAAGAAGGAAGGAAGGAAGAGAGAAGGAAAAGGAATATTATTGGATGAAGGAAAGGAAGAATATTAGAAGGAAGAGAGGGAGGAAGGAAGGAAAAAAGAAGGAAGAAGGAAAAGAAGAGAAAAGAGAAAAAAACGGAAGAGAAGAGAAAAAAAGAGAATAGGAATGTCCTCCTTATACCCACCTTCCACTCATCTCTCTCTTTCCTTCCCTTCCTTTCTTTTCTACCCTCCGCTAATATAACCCGTAAAGAAGTAAAATATTGCCTTCATACCAAAAAAGCAACACCTGCCGGTCTATTCCACTCTCAGATTTATCCTATCCTTAGCTTTCTTCACACAGCTTCCACTCCCCCTTAACACACCCTCTCATTTCACTTCCTGTTCCTTCAATTCCACCCATCCTCCTTTCCCTCTCAATATTCCTTATATCCGTTTCCTTCTTCCACCCCTCAAACTCCTATACCTCTCATTCACTATCCTTTACTTTTTCACAACCTACATCCTCCTTCGCACTCATCATTTCACGGTATCACTTTCCTTAATAATACCAAACCCATCCCACCTCAGACGTTCCACATCTATCAAAATTTCCTTTCCTAAATTCCCTATCTTACACAACCACTCCCTCCATATACCCTACTCATTTCACTTTTCCACCCTTACTTACCATTCCACCACTCCACACCTGCTTCACGACTCCTCATTTCCGTTCCTTTCACCCACTATCTTCACACCCTACCCGTCCTTCCTCTCATTTCCTATCCTTATTCCTGTCATCGCACTCCTCTACTAGATATACCCATCTACAAATAATTTCACTTCCATTTCCTATCTTGGGAACCAACACCTCCCTCATTTACCTCTCATATTCCTTACCTTTTACCACCTTCCACCCTCTTCTCACACTTACCATCATCATTAGGCCTTCCGTTTTCGCTTCTATCCAAAGCCCTCCCTGCCTTCCCATCTCATATTCTTCTTTCCTTCTTCCAACCAACCCTCTTTCCCTCCCAAGTGTCCTTTCCTTTCTTTTTTCCGCAACCTCACCATCCTTACCAAAATTCCAATTAAATCCTTCACTTTCCTTCTTCCACCCCCCTCCTATCCCTCAATCATTTACCAATTCATTCCTGTCTCCACACCCTCCCCTTACCCTCTCAAAATTTCGCTTCCTTATCCTTACTAACACACCAAAAGCTCCCATCGGTTCCCTCTCATTTCCTTACCACAATTCACCTAATCTTACCAGCCCTCCGAAGACCTCCTTCACTTCAGTTCCTTCCCTTCCTTCTTCCACCAAACTACCTCCTTCCCTCTCATTTCCTTCACATTTCCTTCTTCCACCTCCCTCCTTTCCTCTCATTTTCCTTCCATTCCTTGCTTTCCACCCTCCACTTCCTATTCCCGCTCTCATTTCCTCCCTTCCTTCTTGTCACGCCTTCAGCCTCCCTATCCCTACTCTTTCCTTCCTTTCTCTCCTTCCTTTCCTCCTTCCTCCTCTGTGAACAAGCTGTTATTACAAACTAAACGCAATACATAGGTGGAAGTCCGGAGAAATTAAAACACCTTCAGACAGTCCTTACCGCATACAATACAAAGTCTTATACAGACGAGTTTCACTTAACATACACTCATGTACCCATACCTCCACCCCCAAAATATAAATGAATACAAGTTTTCATGAGAGACCACAATGTGACAGATCTCTCGGTCCTCCCGACCAAACGTATCAGAGGTCAGTAGGCAAGGCGAAGTGCACAAGGACTCCCCCCGAAAGACTGGGGATAAGAACCAAACCCTCTTCACTTAACACTCTGATTTTTAATTCACCAACCCCAAATGAAACCCAATGTTTCCCCCCCCAAATTAGCCCTTCACCCAACAACGTTTACCCTACCTCGCTTCACCCTGAGCCTACTTGGCCTCCCAGTGCGAAATCTACGACAGTACGGCCCTGCAAAGGAAACAAAACTCGCCGATAAACGATGAATTTTACAACAGCACCAGTTATGATAACTGTGGCCGCCTAACTTGTTATTGATTCTCAACTGATCTTTCACTTGGGGGTTGTGTAAGCCACATGATTGCGAAGGCATGCCACGGCTCTTTGGTTGAAAAATTGTAAGCACAAAAAACAACTGCTATGTTTGCTGAGTTTCTCCTTTCCTGTAGCTGATGTGAAGGATTTTTTTTCTTATATTTTCTTTTTTATGCTCACAAGGTAATCTTACCAGGAAAACAACAAATAGTTACTCCGACCTAATCTGCGCGCCAAATCTTGGCAAATCCTCTGTAGTATATTTTTTTATAATTTAATATTTTGATTTTTTCAAGAAGCCAGGATTTATAAAATACGGCTGTTACCCTAGGGCCCGGGATTGAGATTTTCTCGAATAATTGGCAAAGACGCCGTCTTATTTATCGCTTTGTAAAAGCCAAGGCTAAAACGAATCCTGAAAAAGAGAGAGAGAGAGAAGAGAGAGAGAGAGAGAGAAGAGAGGAGAGAGAAGAGTACGAGAGAAGGAGAGAGAGAGACGAGAGAGAGAGAGAGAGGGAGAAGAGAGAGAGCAGAACAAGAAAAGAAGAAGAAAGTGATGTATATAAAAAGAAATCAGTACGAGGTGAATCTTACTCCGACACCCGAACAGACGGTATCCGATAAAAAATCAACAGACGACAAATTTATTAGCAAGGAAGATGATACACAAGGGGAAGGTGAATAAACAAGGATATAGAGATGAATAGGGCAAAGGAAAAAAAAAATAACAGAATAACAGAGTCGGAAAGGGACCTTGGAGGTCCTTCTAGTCCTAAAACCCCCTGCTGCAGGGACAGAAAGAGACCGCCATAACCAATTATTCAGAAAGAATAGTATTAGAGCAAACAAACTTATTACTATTAAAACCATCCCCAGATGATGGAAAGCAATCCAGCAAACTTACTAGGGGGCAAAGACAGTAATCCCACGAAAGTTAATCGATGTCCTCAACTATATCAAGCTAAAATATTCTCACACTTAGTATCTAAGATTGCCTAATCTACTCGTTGGTATAAGATTTCCACCTCACGAAATTGCCTATTCTTGTAACCTGCTTTCTACTGGTTAATGACTTTGGAGAATAGGTGGAACACCCCTCTTACTTTGGGGCAAAGACCAGCCATGTAACAAATATTGAAGAATACATGATCACCAAAACATAATTCTTCTTTTACAACTAAGAATTAAAAGGTAAAAAGGTTTCCACCCTACAACACACGATGCTAAGAAAAAACGTAAGTACATTAATTCCCAAGAGAGGGGGCTGTGCTCAAAATACTCCATTAACAAGAAGCCGAAGAGACCAGCGCATGTCCCGCAGACAGTAATCGCCGAGTGGAAATACATGGTGGTCAGGCAAGGAACGAAATAGCTGAAGACAGAGAGGCGCTGTTCCCTTCCCACACAAAAAAAGATGGTCCATATATTACCCTAACTATGGCATTATATAACCACGAGATGACTTGATAGAATCGAACTGCTAGGTTTGGCACGAAGCCGGGGAAACCGAATAACGGGAGCAATCAATCCATAACACAAAAGAGCGGCATAAAGGTGAAGATTTGAACCAACACGGGGAAACTGCCACGATCTTATGGTCTCGATTGAAAACAAGCTCAAAAACAGTCTTAGTACATGAGACCACGCCAAATCCCCCATTACACAAAAAAATATGAAGCTACATATAGAAATGTTGTTAGATGTGTGTGAGTTAGTGGTGTGGATGATAGATAAGATAAGATAGATAGATAGATAAGATGAAGATATAGATAAAGATAGATGGATAGATGATGATGAGGATGGAAATGGCATGGAATGGATGGATGGATGGATGAGAGATAGCAGGATGGAATGGATAAGAATAGATAGATAGGAATAGATAGATAAAGAATAGATAGATATGATAAAAGATAGTGAGATAGAATTTAAAGGAATGAATGAGATGAATAGAAATTAAGATGAACAAGAGTAGGTTTTGGAAGAGAGAAGAGAGAGAAGAGAGAGAAGATAGAGATAGAAAAAGAATATGTAGGCAGCCTCTCTCTCTCTTCCTCTCTCTCTCTCTCTGTCTCTCTCTCGACAATCGCTCACTGCACCTTGTACTCCTTCCTCCACCCTTCTCCCATATCATTATATACCCGTACACCTACCACACCACTCTTTAATCTCTTCTCAATCCTTCTCACTTATCTACCTCTGATTACTCCTCTCTTACGTCGTAATCTTTTTCTAACCCATCTGACTTTACCTCATAATCATCGTCAATCACTTATCAATTCTATCTCTTCCCCACACTGAGAGAAAGATATTATTTTCGAAAAATTACCAACAAAAAAGAATATTGTTTACAGGGCAGCGCAGGCTAGCGGATCTGCCTGATGCTGTTGCATTATACTGTTTATCAAAAGAAAGATTTGTTCAGTTCAACAAAGAGAAGAAAAATTAGACTGTGTGACTAAAAAATGTTATGCTTATTTAAGACGAGCACTTTGGTGAGAGGGAAGGTCCTAAGCGGGAACTATTACTTAGAGAGCTCAGCATAAAGCAAAAGCCTGAGAGAAAAAACATAAAAGCAAGCAAGGATGAGGACACAGGCCAATGGTCAAACTATTGGCCTACCATCTTACCGAGGTAGAAGGCAAATGGCAGAAGAACAGAATCCAAGTTGAAACTGTAAAAACAATACCTAACACAACATATTAGAGACAACTCAACAAAGAATTTTGCAATGACATTAGGAGAGAAAAAAATGAAACATTAATAACTAGAGTCACCTTAACACACTTAACCAACCGTCACAGAAACAAAAAAAGCATAATTACAGTCCTTTGAGATCCAAAAATTCAGATGGACTGAAGCAACTGTATTTTGAGTTTTACACTGAATGGATTCAAACTATAAACAAAATGGCACATGAAAAAAGGATGATCATTATAAAGAACCAGAGAAAAATGGGATTCAGCATTGGTATTGGACCAGTTTCACGACAGATCACGGATAAAAGATAAATAAATATTACAACCTAGGTTAATAGACACCAACCAGTTTGTTTGAAAAATAAAAAAATCAAAAGCAGACACAGCTGGAACTTCTAGGACCTATCCCTGCACACTCCTTTCCCAGGAGTACTATCCACAATGCAAGACACAAAATTTTGGTTGCAGGTGAGATGCCAGGGTAGCAAAGATTAAAAGTGGGAGAAATAAAAGATGCTGAGAGAAAACATAGGATATATCGAGGTTGCCCACAGAGCAACATATTTATGATAGGAGTGGATTCAAGGACTGATTAGAAAAAAGAGAAGTGTTTACATTACAGAAAACCCGAGGAAAAGCATAATAATTTTGAAAGGTGGAGAGAGATGGAACTTTTCCAATTCCACAAGAAAATTAACCCGAAGACCACCAATAAAATAAATTAGTGTCTGAGTGAATGAAGGAAAGACCCACACAAGTCCTAAACCACCTCAAGAAAAATAAATATACTACCAGACATTACAAGGGAGCAGAAATTAAGAAGATAAGGTTACCAACCACCAGAAGGAAAAGCGAAAAGGAGAAAGAGAGAGAAAGAAGAGAACGGAAAAAAGCCCATAAGAAAAGGAGGATATCCAGGGGTGGAATTCAGAAACTGACCTTAAGTCGAGAGGAACCAGTTCAAGGCAAATCTGGGATTGTAATAAAAACACGCTGTTAATGAGTCTTTAAAAGAAATGACTTTCCTTAATTGAGAAGAAATTTGAATTTCATGCTGGGAAGAAAGCTCACCGGCACAAGGAATGACGCAAAGGACTGCTATATATAGAAAGCTGGTTTTATTTTGTTTTCAGGAAAAGAGCAGACGAGAAAACAGTAGAAATCTGCATTCCTGAGGGCTAGCATAGCTTCTTATGGTAAGCACCCTGGGTTTTTGCCATTGCCTCGTGAAGCTACAACTTCCCCATTTCCTGCTTGAATGTGGGGATACAATTATATGGTTTGGCCAGGCTGCCAGCGATCAGTTTTCCAAACAAAGAATGGTCTGGAAAGGACTAATTCATAACCGGTTTCCCTACACTCGGAGTACGGAGCCCCCTTCTTTTAAAGGGAAAACTCAAGACCCATACATTTTAAAGACACCAAACCCCCCCACCTTAAAAATCACAGGGATCTCGAGGAGGACCAGTCTGCCCCCTGAGCAACATTCGGTTAAAGAGACTCCTCCTACAAGCTCAGTGTTACAGTATATTTACACAAGAAATCTTCACTATCAAAGGTCTAGGAAGGACCTATTTCTAGAGCTTAATTTTTATTAGACAAACTATTTTTCCAATATATTGTTATGCCAAAGCAGTGGTACAAAATCAAAGGCCCCTTCTAAAATGCAAAAAAAGAGCAGTGAGCATTTGCACTTGCGGGATGACACCAGAAACTACATTTTTACCTCTGCTTTTTTATATTTATTTACCTAACACACAGTTCCTTTTTGCAAGCCACAAACAGGGATTATAATTTCTTACGTCCTTCACAGAAAGGACTCAATCTATGATACCCCTTGCTTTGTCCAATCCAGCTGAGTCCACGACTCATGTTGAGCTAGCAAGCTGGCTGGGATGCGGGCTGGAAATCCCACGTGGAAAAAAGGGGTAGTGAGGCCCACGTTTGCTGCAGAGAAAACCCACAATCACAAACACCTGGTACCACTACGCTTTCCTAACTCCACCCTTCACTAGTAAAAGATTATAAATTATGTAAGTGGTACTGGCTGCACCTGCACTAATTTCAAAGCAAGCTGTTGAGCGGAAAAAAAAGCCCAAAAGGACTCCTTTTACTACGCTAATAAAAACCAAGAACTTCCGGCTGGGTCACATGGAATGTTGTCCCTAGGACAAGAAGGGTACATGCCAGGCTGGGTTTTGGATGCGCACGGAGAGAGCCCTAGGTCCAGGGTGGCAGGGTATGGCTTAGAGGAAATACTTACATGGTCCGCAAACCAATTGGTTTGAAAAGAGTTGTCAAAAAGTAGCCTGTTCTTTACGAGAATAGTTGAGATATTTCCCGACTGGGCAGAGGCTCGCGGACACAAGGAGTATGGACAACTGCTTAGAAAAGCTGGATCTATTTTATTTTTCAGGAAAGGCAGAGAACAAGCGAGAAGTCTGCGTTCACTGGGACTAGCTAAGATTCTTAATGGGTAAGGACTCTGGCTATTTTTTATACCCTTTAATACTCCGCTTTGTAAGTTGATTATATTGAATGTGAAAGTGTTTGTATTATTATTGTGGCCTAATGTTTCAAATCCTAGTTTATGAGTTTTTGAGAATCTTATATTAATCCGTCGGAGGGACAAAACTCCGCCGGGATGGCCAAATTAGTTTATTGGTTTTTCTGTAAATCTCATTATTTTACATTTAAAGATAGTATTTATTCAAATATATTGATCTGTGCGGCAGATCTCCTATCTGTACCTTAATTTGTGAATTTATATTATTGTGTCTTTATTGTCTGTTTGTTTTAGCTTAATTCTTAGGTAATAGAAAATCCATGATAATAGTATTGGTAAAGGTTTTTAAATTATGCTTTTGTTATATTTCCTTTTCCTATTTGTTACTAGTTTTCTTAATTACTTAGGCTTTTGTCTATAGGGATTCTTTAATACTTTTTATTTGATTCCTTTTCCTATGTATGTTTGTTTTCTGGCTGACCTGATGTTCCCCTTGGGCTTTTCTTGTTTTTTGTGACACTACTGCCTTCGTGAAATTCCCTTTCCACAAACCGATGTAGCTGAACCGACAAGCTGGCTCTGCCCATCCCTTCCCCTCCTAGGAGTCTCCATGTGGCCTGTTTTGGATGCAGGTAAATGCAGGGTGCACATGGAGGCTCTGGGAGGGGGAAAAAACAGGCCTTCCAGAAGTACTGGAAGTCCAGAAATTGGCCTGTTTCCAGCTTCTGGGGGGCTCTGGAGCTCGGGGGAGGCCATTTTCACCCTCCCAGAATCCCGAGGGAAGCCTCGGGATTCTGGGGAAAGGGAAAAATGGGCTAAACCAGAAGTTCTGGTAGGCCATGCCCACCCAGCAACCAGGCAGTGAACCAGTTGCTGGGATTTTTGAATCTCACCCCTGCTTATGACTGTTTTTCAAACATACGACCAATTGCAGCATCCCCATGGTCATGCGATCAAAATTCAGCTGCTTGGTGACTGACTTATAGTTACAACAGTCGCAGTGTCCCAGGGGGGAAGGTCACGTAATCCCTTTTTGCAACCTTCTGACCATCAAAGTCAATGGGAGAAGCCAGATTCAATTAATGGCCGCGTTAGCAACTTAACGACCACAGGGATTCACTTAACAAGGGCACAAAGAAAGGTCATAAAATGGGGCAAAATTCACAGGATAACCATCTCACTTAGCAACAGGAATTTGGGTCTCCATTGTGATTGTAGGTCGAGGACTGCCTGTGATGAAATTCTGCGGTCAGTTCAAAGAACTCTGATTCTTGTCCTTGCTTGGACAAACCATAATCGACAGCCTAATGGCACTTTGGTGGGGGCAAAATTATCAGCCAGAATTGGCCAAGAAAAGGTAGGTGAGGCGGTCAGATTGGAAAAGAAGGATAGGAGGAAAAGAATCATTGAACAGCTAAGAGCCTTCCACTCTCAGAAGGAGGCTCGCTGCCAAAGGGACATCTGTCACCCCAGAGGGCAGGATTTGAACTGATGGTTTCAGAGCACAACGAAGAAGTTTCAGGCTGGACAGAAGCAAGAAGTTTTGGATTGTGTGTCCACCAGAGGAACAGTCTGCCACAGGACATGGTGAGTCCCCTGTTGGAGGTCCTAAACATAGGCTGGATGGTCAACTCCAAGAATTCCCCAGGAGGAAGGAAGGAAGGAAGGATGGAAGGATGGATGGAAGGAAGGAAGGAAGGAGGGAGGGAAGAGAAGGGATGGTGGGAAAGAAGGAAGGAAGGTAGAAAGAAAGGAAAAAGAAAGAAGGGGAGGGAAGGAAGGGGAGAAAGGAAGGAAGGAAAGAAAGAGAAAGAGACAGAAAGACAGAAAGAAAAAAGAGGGAGGGAAGGAAGGAAGGTAGAAAGAAAGAAAAAAGAGAAAGAAAGGAGGGGAGACAGGGGAAGAAGGGAGGAAAGTAAAACAAAACACAAAGGAAGGAAAGAGAGAAAGAAAGAAAGGGAAAGAAAAGAAAAAAGAAGGAAAGAAAGAAAGAAAGAAAGAAAGAAAGAAAGAAAGAAAGAAAGAAAGAAAGAAAGAAAGAAAGAAAGAAAGAAAGAAAGAAAGAAAGAAATTGCCTGCCCCTCTTATGGGTGGTATGGAAATATTCAAATATTGCAAGGAAATACCTGCGGCCGGGGAAGAAAAGCTCTTCGTAAATAACTATGGGAAGGATTTGATGGAGACCTGCTGATTTCCGTAAACATCTCATCAGCTCCAGGGTGGTTTCCTACTTGGCCAGAAAAGCCAATTACAAGCCACATTTTGCCCTTTTGGATTCTGGAGCCATCCCAAGGAGGGAGGGGAGAACAGTGTGGTTTGGAAGAGCCAGGAAAGGCCCAGCGCTTGGGGTCCTATTAAGATCCCCGCGGGANCTGGAGCCATCCCAAGGAGGGAGGGAGGGGAGAACAGTGTGGTTTGGAAGAGCCAGGAAAGGCCCAGCGCTTGGGGTCCCATTAAGATCCCCGCGGGAAATTGTCCATTTTCCTTCCAATTCCCTTTGGAATTTCTCAACTCTCTGATGCATTTTCCTCCCTTTTGCCTCTGATGAAAACCATTAAGATACGAGAGATTCTTCCCATCAAGCCGTGGATGCTCCAACAGGGGAAGCTTTCAAGAAAAACCCAGAAACCCCTGCAGATGATATTAAAATCCCCCCCCCAAAAAAATTCTGGAATGTGCAGAGATGGATAGGTTAACCATCAAAATTAAAGGAAAAGAAGATTCAGATTATTTCCTAACATGGGAACCAGAGGTAGTGAATTCAGCCGGTTCGGACCAGTTCTGGAGGTAGTGGAAATTTTGAGTAGCTTGGAGAACCGGCAAATCCCACCTCTGACTGGCCCCACCCCCATCTATTGAGACTTGAGACTTTCAAGAAGAGATTGGACTGACATTTGTCAGAAATGGTGTAGGGTTGTCCACTTGGGCGAGAGGATGGACTAGATGACCTACAAGGTCCCTTCCAACTCTGATTATCTGTTATTCTCTGCCTCCTGCGTCCCAGCTGATCATCTGGGTCTTATTTAGTTGCCCTGCACAGGAGAATGGAGCTGGAAAGCAGGTCAGTGGGGTGTGGAAGTAATGGGGATTTTACATTCCCCTGCCACACCCGCCAAGCCACACCCACAGAACCAGTAGTAAAAAAGTTTGAATCCCACCACTGATGGGAACTATTCTATAAATGGTTAAATGACAGGTTTTGAGGTTAGAGGAGTGGAATTGGGTGAAATATGGTTTATAGGAGAAAGAAAAACAGATGTGTAAATAATTCTCTTTCTCTTTTTGTGAAAAAGTTTTTTTTTATAACAAAAACAACAAATAAAAATAATCTTTCAGTAATACAGCATGTCTCCTGGGCACATATATCTTGTGCACATAATAAAGGCCCTGTCACATTGGCCGATGGATGCAAAACATTTGTAAAAAGGACACAGCGGACGAGAAAATGTTCCCTCCGTTGTTATCCGCTCTCAAAAGTGCCCCGAATTTGCATAACCAGAGCAGACAACAACGGAAAGGAACGGACGGGG
>BHFT01082129.1:0-12688 GCA_004320025.1 Laticauda laticaudata | reverse complement strand
TTTTCCAATGGATGGCAAGCTTTTTTGTCTGTTTTACATCCTCTTTGCATCCATTGGTTCAGTGTGACATGGGCTTAAGTTTCCCAACTTACCTCAAAAGTAATAGGTTGTAGAAGGGTAGTTACAGTCCTTAAATGAATTAGCATTAATTTTCTCCTTTTTTGTTCTCCCAAAATATTTGTGACTGCTATGAAATAAATGCAATAATTGACTTTTCCAAGTGCATCGTCATATTCATATTTCACTGATATTTGAATATATGATTAATGTGTGCTAACCAGAAAAAAAACAGATGTAATGCAAATGTTTAAAACAGTATATGAGCTCACATATCTTTATACAAAGCATTTTCTTTTCCATTGGTGCTCAGATATTATTATTATGCTCTTCTTCTTCCATCTCCCTCAGTGATTTAAGTCGGAGGTATTATTATCACATTTACAGATGGGGAACAGACAGGGGGAGATTAAGTGACTCCTCCTAAGTTACAAAGGAAGGGTGTAACACAGCAGGAAATTGCATCCCAATTTGGATCCCAGTGCTTAACCACAAACCCATCCTTCTTGACTTACAAACTATATGAGGTCATGTAATTAAAATGAAAATTGTAAAGCATATATGCACCAAGAGTATTGCTTTGTCAGCCACCTGACTTCAGAAATTCTGAGCCAGATGAATGTCTTTGGAATAACTGCAAGGTTTTGAAAAAGTACTTTATATTTAACAATAAATGTTACCTGAGACCTATTTTTTTAATTGAAAAATAAAACAGTTTATGGAACTTTATAATCAGTTGTTTCCTGATAACCTCTGGAGGTGTCTGCTGTCTACTCATTAAGCAATGGATAGCAATAGCTGATCCTGAAAGAAGTTTAAATTTGAATATTTTAGTCATTACTGAAATCTTTGTGTGAAGAAAATGAAGGCACCTGAGACAAACTGTCTTACCATTGTTGATGACATAGACATCAATACACATGGCAAAGAGGGTTCAAGAAGGTTGAAGAAGTCCAAAAAGGTCATGGTTGTAGGCATAGGTTAAAGGATTCCCTTAAATACTCCCCCCTTTGAAGATTGAGTCTCTATATCTTGGTTTTTATTGAAACAATAGCTCCTAGGGCCAAACATAATGGGAACATGGTAATATGCAGCAGGTAGAAAGCAATAGATAGCAAGCAACAATTTAAACCCATCTGGGTAAGATTTTGCTAGGCTCTCTATGACTAGACTAGACTAGAACAGAACAGAGCACTTTTTAGGCCTCCTGTGCAAAAGCTCTCAGCGTACATGCACAACAACAGAATCATCATTATCATCATGATTACCATCATCATTATCCCAGTGGGGGAGGGATGTAAAAAGATAAGAATAAATATTAATACTCCAGCCATACTACATGGGTAAAATATACATAGAGATTAGCTTTGGAATAAGATTTATGTTGTACTACTATAGTTCGTAATGCAGGACATGGCATGTAGTACAATATTTGTGCAGAAACAATGAAGAGGAGGAGGAATTTATGGCTCTAGATTTAGAGATGTTGATGGACACCCAGGCAGAAAAAGGCTTCCCTGTTCAGAGGTAGGACAAGATTCCTCTCTTCTTTCAACTCTTCACCAGTCCTGCATTTTAATAGCTACAAACATTGCCTCAGTCTTTAGTTCTGTTTAGTTTTTTGGGAACAAAAGACATGCCGATAATGGAAACACAGACAGGTATAAAGGTTTCTGCACCGTATTCTTGCAAGTGTTCTTTTGCAATTAGGCAGTCTCCAAATATCGCCAAAGTTTTCAGCCCCACTTTGGTGACACATAATTACAGTGAAAGCTATGTAGATCTCTGACTTATTGAAAGCATCTGCTAGTGTTCGGCAGGGCCTGTGCTATTTAAAACTGAATGTTTGCAGATGCTATTCTGTTGTTGTCAAATCAAGGCTTGTCCCAAAAAGAGGAAATTTAGACACAAAGTACTATCAAAATAGTTTTCTCCTCTCACTTACCCCCTCACTAAATTTGCACTATAAAGTAACTGAAGAGCTCTTTGGGGGGGAGAGAGTAGAGATGTCAGATAGGAGATTATGGACAGCTGAAACAAACATGGCACCTGCTGTTCTGCAAAGTAAGGAAATCAAGTGCTTTTTTGCAAATTTGCTAATATAAGCAGATGGCCAGAACCCCAAATTTATTCTTTGCCTGCAGTTTATCTCCCTTTGCCTGAGAAAACCTGACATTACAAGTCCCTAGTTAACATTTTGTTGTATAGGAGGATGCTACATATGTATAAGAGCTGTAAATATTTTTTTTTAAAAAAACCTCTTTCTTTCATTCTCTATCTCTTATTAATGCAAAATTAGGTATGGGGTAATTTCAGCAGGTGGCAGCAGCTGGCTATCCTCATTTGAGCTCAGACATTTTGTAGATTTGCCCAGGTTAGTACTTGGATGCAGAAGCTGAAAATAATTCCAAAAGAAGGTTATGGCAAACCCTTTCCATACATGAAGTTGTCAGGAATTAGATTTGAGGAGAGAAGCTCAAGAATAGATCATATGTTGTATATGTAACAGCTCCCAGGTTCATTATATGGGAGAGATCCCTTTTGAAAATCATCAAGTATCACTGATAGTCAAGAATAGGCAACTTGGTGTTTACCATCTGTTTTGGACCACAACTCCCATAATTCCTTATCAATGGTGAATCTAGCTAAAATTTCTGGAGCATACCAAGCTGCCAAGTCTGGATTATGCTGGGGTAGATGAAGCAATGGTCCTTCAAGGCAGCTAGCATTTATCCTTGGTGTGCCTTAAGAAGGCTGCTGGTTAAAGAAGCACTCAAAAGATTTCCTGGAAGCTTGGCTGAAGGGCCCTGAAGTTGTGATGTAATCACAAACAGCCTATAGGAAATGTAAAAAAAGCATGAGCAACTATATTTTTAGCTTGTTCTTTAGAATTAGAAAGATTGAGTTAATATTCAGTGTTATTTTTCTTCACCCACTGAGGAGTGTTTTCTTTAGGCAATTTACAAGCCTTATTCCTTCCTATCAGAGGAAAGAGAATCTAGCATCAATGTACATGTGGAATTCATGATATATGTAAAATTAACCACATGCGTAAAAGAGAAGATATAATGGAAATATTGGGCATGTGGAGAGGAGCCCTTTAATCTATAATATACAATTTCGAAGGAAGATATCGTGAAAAAATGTGACTCTATGCTCTAAACTAACCTTCCTTCAACATTGTTCCTCTCAGTTATACTGGTCTGTACTACCTGAATTCCTATACAACAAGGGATTGTGGTAAAGAAAATCTGAAGGACACCAGATTTACAGGTGATGGAAAGACAAAGCCATAAAACATTTCATTATTAAATAACATATTTAATACATTATGAGACTAGTATAAAAGAGAATTATGTTTCCTACTAAATTACTCCATATATCTCTGTTATGCATAGAACAGACAAATCCAATGATTTGCTTTCTGGAACTTTCACATTTTTGAAATCCAAGTTTATACTGTCATATTTTCTATTTTTGCAAATCACAAGTCTTGAACAGAATGAAGCACGATTGAAATTTTCAGGACAGAATGAAACTTGAAGACCAGTTGAATTAAACTTCATCAATTTGGCACATGCTAGGGAGGGCTATCAGATATGATCTGCAAAAATACAGAAAATCATCAGAAAGCAGCAAAGAAATATTGAAAATTAACACTTTGCTGCTATTTAATGGTCATCTGGTTGTTTCTGAAGACCGGATTTGGCAATCTGAAGACGTGATAGGAACTATAATACAAGGGTACTCCAAGACAGTGGATTGAGAAGTCAACTCAAAGTAGCATATAGAACTGCATAAAGAAGGAACAACTCATCAATTGCAAAATATTACTGAAGACGTCATCAGAAATTGACCTTTTTTAAAATTACTAAACTGGAGCCTAGACAACAACCAAAAAACAAAGTCTAGTTGCCATTTACAATTGCTTATATGATACATGGTCCAGTATCTAATGATGACCAAACTACAGACTGTTAACATGTATTTCTGACTCCAAACTACATTTAGCTGGTGGGATGAACAGCACCATATGTTCACCAGATGATAAAAGAAATGAGTTGATAGAATCAAAGTTCAAGTTACAAGAAAATCTAATTTATTTCTTCACAGCATTTATTGATGTGTATGATACTTAACAAAGGAATTTCTTTGAAAAGCTAATATTTTTCATGGAACTAGGGAGGAACTTTTTTCAAGCTTTTAATGGTTTGTTATAACTTACTACAATGTATTAAAACTTTTTAAAGAACAATAATTCTACAGATAAGCATTAATTAGAAGCAAAAATTCTAAAACTTTTTCTTAATATTTTTTTCAGATATTCTCTCATGGCAGGCAATCTATGT
Organism: Laticauda laticaudata; assembly: GCA_004320025.1. Lineage (NCBI taxonomy): Eukaryota > Metazoa > Chordata > Lepidosauria > Squamata > Elapidae > Laticauda > Laticauda laticaudata. Next base: position 8,282 of record BHFT01082129.1, on the reverse strand, counting down.
TATCACTGTATATTGGAAATTAATAAAAACAAATCATTCCTCATATGGTGACAAAAAAGCTCTGTTTTCTATCCCAGTGGGTTATTTTGCTTGGACAAAGTAACCCACAGCATTCATACATGTTCCTAGCACTTCATGGAAGCAAAAACAATTAAATATACTCTTCTAAATAAGAGAATGACAATCTACCTCAGCATTCTCTCAAGAAAGCCAAACAAAACTGTCTGTCTAGGGCAGAGGCAACATAATACTGGAATATGACCACATCTGGGTTAGAAAGTATGCAATAAGCTGTGGGGAAGAGCAAAAAGTAGGACAAGAATGGGTAGCTCTGGTGCTTATGATCTGGCTGGATGAGAGGTAAAAGCATGTCCCACTGCTGACTTCTCAAAAAGAAAGTTTGATACTGGAAAGACAGATGTTTGTGTGTGTACATGCACATGCATGGATATTCATGTGTGTCATGAATAACATTGACATGTGTAATGTCAGAACCATGATTTAAGACAAACTTAATTTTGTCCGAACAGAAATATCAAGCTTCAACAATGATACTCTGGAAATTAGATAACTGAACTGAATGGGAATGGGTCACTTCACTTCAGAAGAGTACATAAAAATCATGGGGGGGAGATTGCAAAAGGATGTCAAATTCTGCCTGGCTACTTGCCAAAAATGTTAGAATGATTTCAATTTGAATTCAAGCCAGTTAATATTATAGCGATCCAAATCTATGGTTCAGCCACAGATGGAGAGGAAATAGAAGTGGAACAGTTCTGTGGTGAATTGCAACAGTTTGTTGACACAAGAACAAAAAAAGACGTCAAACTGGAAGACTGGAATGATACAGCTGGAAGTAAAATAACATCTGGAATAATGAGAAAATTTGCCTTGATGTAGTAAATAAAACAGTTAATAGTATAATAGAATTTTACAAAGAAAATTCAATGATTATAGCAACTCTTTCTAACAAATGTTACTTCCCCAAATAGACATCACTAGATGGACAACACCAAAAATAATATGATGATATACTCTGCAGCAAAACAGAGAAGCTTTATTCAATTAGCCAAACAAAACACAACAAAACCTGAGACCAACTATAGCTCAATGACAAACTTCTTGAAAAATTACAGATTTATAGATCAGCAATGTACAGTCTCCACAATATTCCATTTGATTGTTCAATGAAGTTAAAAATAATAATTTAATGGTTTTGATTTCATCAACAGAAGTCCTAAAGAACTTTGGATTGAAATCTGTGCTAGTTTACAGATGAAGCAAACAAATGTCTGCCTGATGCTATGAAGAGGAAAAGCTGATGTGGGAACAGACTTTATTTTCCTAGATTAAAAAGTTCATAGGCGTGCGGCTGTAGCAATGAAATAAATTGAGAAGAGTGACTTTTGAAAGTTTCAGGTAGAAAGCACTGAAATAGGCATCCGAAATAATTCTTTCAAAGGATCAAATATATTACATCTCAAATGAATTCTTACCCTCTCCCTTCTTAATTATCGATCATTACAGCAGATTGCCTTGTGGAAAAAAATCTGATGAGAAAAGGAACATGTTAGGTGACAATTTCTCTGCAAAGCCAATCTGTCCCTCCAAAAGGGTCATGATCAGCAGTGGAAAGGGTCTGACTTATTTCTTTGTTTTAAAATAATACTTTATTTCTACTTCTGGGTGTATGTCTGCAAATATTTGATTTATAATTGTGAGCACTGGAATAGAAATATTGACACATAAAGACATCCGTTTTCAAGAGTCATTTGAGTAAATTAACATTCTTTTTGCTAGAAGAACAATTTGTTTGCTTGTTTTAAATATGTTCATCTCAGTTTTAAATTTTTTTTTAATTGAAAATTAAGTTTTAAAAACATTGAACGTGGTGATCTTTTTGACATATATCTCAGTCTTTACATTGTTATATAAGCTCAGGGCTGGAACTGGAGAGTTGTAATAAGTCGTCTCAGTTATTTGGATTCCACCCAATTGGCATCAGTGTTGCAGAAATACAATAGGAGAGTGGAAAATTATTTCACTTGAAAACAAAATATGGACAGAGAAAGAGGGATGTTCACACCCGATAATGTCAAGCATCTTTCATATATTGTACCAAAAATGTGCTTAATCTTTCTTACAACAACAAAGAACGTCAGAAATGGGAATCAGTTTGTAAGCTTTAGGAGAAACCCTCCCACACTACCACCTCTTACAATACTAGACAACACAGTATCAACAATAGAGACCTTTAAATTTCTAGGTTCTGTCATATCACGAGACCTAAAATGGACACCTAACATCAAAAACGTCATCAAAAAAGCAAAACAAAGAACGTTCTTCCTGTGCCAACTTAGAAAGCTCAAATTGCCCAAGGAACTGCTGGTCCAGTTCTACAGAGGAATTATTGAGTCTGTCATCTGCACCTCTATAACTGTCTGGTTTGATTCTGCAACCCAACAGGACAAGATAAGAGCACAGACTTCAGAGAGGACTTAGGTGTGCAAAAAAAAACTATGTATACTGTTAACATTTTAGCATAATCGATAATATTCTTATGTCCCCTTTGGTCGACAAAAATCAGAATTGATTGTGTTCTACTCAACGGTGATGGTCAAAAATAGCTAGCTATAGATTGCATAAGGAGAGGAATCAGAGTGAGCTGTCAATTGCCGTGAGTCCGCGAGAGCCTCTATAAAAAGGAGTGCCAGCGGCTTTGGCTCAACGGAATCTAGCAATAAAGTAAAAGAGAGCTTGAAATTTACTGCGGTTCAAGTCTCATTCTGTCACGGAACTCTAGAACTGGCGGAATGAGGATGGGATTCTGAGAAAGGAGAATAGTTGAGCAGATGTGCAATGAGAAAGCGAGCTGAAAGAATGGCAGAAAAACTTGCCACCTCGCACACCTTTCAAGGCCAGGATGGAAGGATGGGAATAGAGATCATAAGATCCTCCTGTTCTAGAAAAGAAGAGCTTGCCAAGGAATTCGGAAAAAAAAGAGAGCCATGGTTCCTGATGACAACTGGTGGGCCACAGTGGTTAAATAGCCAGGGCATGAGCAAACAGAGATGTAAAGCAGATGGCCTGGCTAGATTTGAAAAATTATCTGAGAGGTCTCATATGATGCGCCAACGGTCTCAGCCTTTATTGCGGAGCACGGAGTTTACAGGGACATGAGCAGAGGATGAGAGTATTGCAGACTTTGTAGCAGCTCTCAGGCCATTGGAGGGCCAAGATGGAAGTTCTCAAATGGATATGAGGCATGAGGGATCGATGGTATCTATGGTCAGTAGAGATCTGCACTTTCAAGGAGTACTAACCCGACTAAATTTACAGTCCTTGAGGCTTCGCTGGAGGCAAGCAGCTGAAGCGAGCTAGAAAAAGTCAGAGCTAAAATGCAACAAATAATGGGAAAACACCAAAACACAGCGAGAACAGACAAATTCAGAGAAAAGTCAGAGGACACACACAAACATCACAGCACTCAAGGGATAGCGAATTGTTGTCGAGATCGAGACGATGAGGGAATATCACAACTAAGGATGAAACGAAATATTTAGCGGGAGAAGAAAGGATCTAAGAGCTCGGGGTTGCAGTGCGCATTTGGCAGACGGACCACCCCGTTGAGTGGTTTCTAATGCGATGTGCAGTATTGGCGTGAAGATGGGGACACACTGAGAAGAGTTGCCGAAATGGTAAAGCACAGCCCCAACATAGAGAGAACAAGCACCGAAGATAAAAAGAAAGAACCCAAGAACATTGAGCGTGAGGAGTATGGAAAGCAGAGGCATAGCAGGCTAAATTGAAAACTACAGAAAAGAGTAATACACACAAATATAAATGCAACCATTAGAAAACACAAATCGCAAGGATAAATGCGGAGGTACATGTGGCAAGTCCAGCATAAGAGCAGGATACAGAATTGAGGGTGGACTCCCAGATTCATACTATCAATGGTGATAAATGAATACCATTAAAAGACTGTATACGCATAAGCAGAATGGAAAACTTAGAAAACAAAAACACAGTATATAAAGTACTATCAGGGAAAACAGGATTCCTGTAGTCGGAATCTGGTAGACGATGATGAGCGAAGAATGCGGAATTCAAAGGAACAGAGACGAAGTGATCTGCGTTTTAAGCCAGATATATGACCAGGAACGGGCCCAGACTATTTGGGACTATGAGTGGATTGAACTCATTGGGAATTGGGGAGTGACCAGATCAACAGGTCGTCACGTGAGACGACTGGGAGGAGAACTAAGTTGAGGGAGTGCAGACGTTTGCAGATGGAAGAATAGGCAGAGGTAAACGGAGGGTCCCCAGAATTTAATTTAATCGGACAATGAGCGCACAATTAATGAAAAGCGAGGCGGAGCCCTTCAATAAATACAGGATTCTGAGCAATTAATTGAACCTATAGACAATGATATTGGGAACAAGTTGAACCACGCTGAATGGGAAAGCCATCGTAAACAATTGGATCAGCAGGGGATGAGGTCATTGATGGAATCTTTGGTGCTAACAATGGTTCAGGCTTGAATAGGTCCATGCACTACAAAAAGGATTATCTTTCAGGTAGTGGGACATTTGTTAACTCATTGGGGGAGAGGCAAGGTTTATTTGTCCAGTTCGGCTTGCGAAATGGCTCAACAATTGTCAGTCGGCTGAAAAGCAGAAGCGCACAATACGTTGTTGACTCATAGGGAGCCTATAAATGCAAAAGACTTGAAATTTGTGAGTTCAGTATATGGCAGGGGTGTTCAGAAGCCTGATGGAGCAGTGTGGTGTACATAGGGATAGTGAGGGTGTAGTCCATAGTTTGGATAGAGGTGCTGGTGTAGCAGTGATGGAGAGAAGGTTGAGAAGCATCGTCGTCAGCTAAGTTTTACAAAGATTCAAAAGGCGGGAACTCAGGTCAAAAGATGTAAAAGTGTCAGATAGCAATCAAAAGTGGCAAATTAGTGGAGGGATGTCTAATGATAAAGATGAGTCAGGTCGAAAGATAGAAATAAAAGGATCTAAAGAGAGCATAGACCAAAAAACGAAAAGTAGATAATTGTACAACATTGCTTAGGGAGTTCAAATTTTATACAACATTTTTTTGCCAAGAAGCAATGACAGTGGAACTAAGTGCGATGATACTGAGACAAGGGAGGACTCTGGATTGGGACGACGAGCAGAGGACAGCATGTCCAGAAAATAAAAGATTTCTAATAACAATCCGAATCTGTATTATAATATAGCAGGCGGAGAAACATGATTGAAAGTCACCTGCCGACATCAGTATAGGTTGGCGTCGGAGCGTATAGCGACATGTTTTGCATGATGGGGAGAATGGACCGATTGCTTTTGACTCAAACTACTTAGCAAAACGTGAGGAACTATCAGTACATTTTGGACAGAGGTGTTAGCAGCAAGTATGCAGCGTAAAAGTTCCAGAATTACGTCTTAATGGTAGGATTTAACTAGAACAGCACAAGTCTATTGAAATATTAGGGGACAGGGCCTGCAACATAATCTTCCAAAAGGAAAGATGGTCTGGAATTCATTGTGCTCGAATACATTATAAATTACATTACGCGACAGCAAGGATTTTCAAGCGATGCGCTGAGCCAATAAGCTCCCTACGTGGAAAGGATGTGACTGCGCACCACCAGAGTAGCGAGTGAACCTACGATGAGAACTACAACTATCCATTACCACAGACGACATTGCGAAAGAACCACAAGAGACAAAAAATTGTCATAGAACGGTCTAACCTGGGTAGGAAAGGGTGGTGAAAAGAGACATAGACCATGAATTTTAACCACACAAACCGTATAAAGGCCATGGAACTGTCATTATTAAAAGGTTGCGATTTCTATGGGGGAGGTGGTAATTACGGATATGCATTACAAGAGGAGTATGATATATTTTTAACATGAATAGGGACACCCGGGATATCTATATGAATGAAGTACTGGCCAGGAGTGATAATAGTGGTGGACGGTGATGGAATTAAGGATAATTTGGGAGATGGGTTAGAAACTGCATGAAAATGGGAAAGAGTCCAGAGCCTGCACCTCCTTCAACACCAGTATTCTTGAATGGGAAAGCACGAGGGGGCCTGGATGAATCCACATTAGGATTTCGCTAAGGGCCACAAAAGGATACATTTTTAAAAGTCAATAGATAGAGATGCTTGATTCAAATTGGCTGGAAGTTATGCGTCAGAGTAACATACTACAGAAGCAGTTATAACAACTGAGAACTTTTTTCACTCAATAGGTTATGGAATTTTAATTCCGTTTCAGATAATAAGAGAAAAAAAGTTAAAGCGATTGAAATTTGGAAAAGTTCCTGTGGTGAACACGGAATAAGGCTGCTTTGTACGTGCGGGCTGACAGCGTCGAAAGAGTGGCAGGATATACATGGTCAGTATATCCAAAGAAAATAGAAAAAATAGGACATGGGAGAGCTACAAGAGAAGTTTATAAAATGTCATATAATAAAACATCACATCTAGCCCCTCTAGCATAAACCAGCAGAAATGTATTAATGAGCAGAAAATTAAGATCTATATCTGGAGATAGATTACACCCACAATACAGCCCTATAACAAAACAGAATCCATTCAGACAAAGCAAAAAAAAAAAAAAGAATCGATACCAGAATAAAAAAATACAAAAAATTCGGGAACAAAAGCGTGGTACAGCAAATAACACAATAATTGGACCCTCGTGTAGATTAAAGATGAACAGCGGAATAGAAAATGATGCATTAGAGACAAATAATCAATGTAAGAAGCACTTGAACACCACTGTCCACCAAGATGGAACGAACAACAAAGTCACAACGCCAAGCACAGAAACATTATAACAAAAACAATAAACTCCAACCAGAGGGGAGAGACCTAAACTACAATAATGAGAAGAGAGGGGGAGCCCTTGTCAGAAAAGAACTACCAAATTAAGAACACAACACAAACCACAAACCACATTCCATAATAAAAAAGAAGGAAACCAACTTACATACCTGGAAGATGACTTTTGGAACGAAGACAAGAAGCACTAGCCGGACAAGGAGCGACAAGCCGACTCACCAACCAGTTAGGCCAGCGAGGCACAAATGGCGTGCTCTACATTCCAAATGAGGTTTCCAAGAGAAAATAAGAGAGAATACCAATGATCCCATCCGAACCCACGAGAACAGCTCAACAACTGCGCCAGTACACTAGATAACATAAAAGCCCACCTACTTAAGTGACATCATAAATATGGATCAACCAGAGGGAGGTGATTTAATAATATAGCATTATTCCACATATCTATTCCTATTGGTCACAAATACTCAAATTGATTGGGGTGTTGCTGTCTCGATGTGATGTGGGTCAGAGATAGTAGCTATGATTCCATCATAGGATGGAGAATCAAGAAGCCATCATTGGCTAGACCGAGAGCTCTTATAAAAGGAGCTCGCGACTGGACTATCCTGGGTAGATGGATATTTCACTATAAAAGAGCTAGTGTAGCTGGTCTCAGTCTTATTCTTCACTACGAGCTCTAATCTATAAAATTGCTTCAATTGAGACCCAGTATATCGCACAAGTAAAAAAGAGGCTTGTGAAATATTTAAGACTCACATCCACATATCATAAACGTTTCTAACTCCTAACCACTAATACGATTAGACCACTGCAACACAGAAATCACAAGAAAGTTTTGTTCCAAAGTGAATATCTGCTAAACATAATTCTCACACTGTCGAAGCTATTAAAAGTCTGACTACTATTACTGTTTATCTTTCATTACTCTTATCACCCTTCCCTCCCACTTGTAGACTGTATGGACTGTAATGTTGTGGCTTGTATGCTTATGATTTATAGTATGAACTGTTTCCTAAGGTATATTTGATTGCTTTTTGTACAATGCTTTTGCTATGACTATTATTGGAAGTGGTTTTACGTTTGATGTCTTGAAAGTGGTCTTGTTCTTTTTATGTACTGAGAGTATTTGCATCGACAAATTCCTTGTGTGTCATCACCACTTGGTGCAATAAAGAATTAATATCTATTTCTATTCTATTCTATTAAGCGCATTCTATTTCTTATTCTTCTATTATGTCTATTTCCTATTCATTCATCCATTCAATTCAATCCCATTCCATTCATTCATTCCATTCCATTTATTCTATTCGTTTATTCTGTTCTATGAAGTGTAATATTTTAGGATCCAATCTCCAGTCAGTAATGAGAATAGAGGTTTGGTTTGAGATTTTTGTGACTCATGCTGGATTCC